>BRYA01000564.1:19668-29752 GCA_030267965.1 Triparma columacea
TGCGGGGGCGATCGTTACGGGGAATTTCTGACGGAGTCGTGATCAAATTGGAAAATTAATTAAATTATTCATTTAATGCCAAAAAAAAAGGTCTAAAAAAGGGCGTTTTTCATCAAAAAAGTGCGTTTTTAATTCTAAATAGGTAAGTAAAACGGAAATAAAAAGGTAGGTAGGTAGATTTAAGCCGAAATGGCTCTTAACTATTTAGGGAGCATAGATGCCAAATAGTTAGTTCAGCCTGCCCCTTGGTAAGCCCTAGCCGGACTTCTGGCCTCACAATTTTGTGCTGTTAGAACCCCATCATGGTTCTACCCTCGTGCGCTTAAGTGTATAAGTTGGTACTTTTTGGGCTTGCTGATTTCCTTTGTTTTCTCATTTCATCTGTCCAAGTCACCATGAAAATGAATGAAACCCCCCACGATCCACGGCTTGTGTTCCCATTATTCATTTTTGGCCTCCTTTTCAATGTGCCTTGTTGTTGAACATCGTGAGATGGCCGTGTCTGTCTTTGGTTGATGAGAGGAGGTCGGTGTGGTTGTGGGCGGGGGGGGATGGGTGAGGCCTTGGGGCAGAGGAGAGGGCAGTAAGAGGCAAGTGGCCAAAATCCCCAATTTCTCAGCAATTTCTGCATTTTTTTCTTTGGTCATAACATTTCTTCTAAGAAAGGTGCGTAACGTTGAGTGATGATTGATCGATGCGCGGCTCTACGAGAGCGAAAGCGGTTGGTTCCCTGTTTGACCAATTATTGTGTCCCGAACCAGTTTTTTGAAGCCCATGCCCTCCCCCCGACTGCATTTCTTTTCAACATGGTCAAATTTTGAGCTATTCTTTATATTCATCGTCGTTTAATCGTGTTCATCGTTTTCACACTTACTAGAAAAAACGAAATCTACCTTTTGGTATACCTCATTGTCTTCAAAAGATCCAATAAGACCTCAAAACCCAGACACACCCGAGACATTTTCTGTAATCAAACACTCACCTCAAGCATACGTCTCCCCCATTCTCCCCCCCACAATTCCCCTCCCCTCCCTCCCCACCTTTAGAACTCAATGGATAAGTTTCCTAATTCAGCCGATTCCATCACGATTGCCCTGACAGGACACAGCAGCGACAACGACGACAACTCCCCCCCCCTCTCCACCAAAAAGGAGGTTTCCAAGGCTGTGAAGAGGAAGGCCGCCGAAGTCGATAGTGATGAGGAGTTCGAGTTCGGGGAGGAGGAGGCGGGTAACAGGGGGGGAGGTAAGAGAAGGGTTTTGGAGGAGAGTGACGAAGAGGAGGAGGAGGAGATGAAGGTTGAGGAGGAGAAAAGGGTTGAGAAAGGGAAGAGTAAGATTCAGCTTATGAAGGAGAAGAAGGATGTGGAGAAGGAGGAGGAGGGGAACAAGCTTTTCTCCATCTTTACCTCAAAGAAGGTCTCCTCCTCCACCACCATGTCGACGTCGTCGTCGGCGCTCCCTTCCAATGTGGCCTCGTCCTCCCCCGCCCTCTCAATCCCCCACGCCGGCTTCGCCAACGGGGCCATGCAGCCCTGCTGGTGCGACAACAAGGGGTGCGATGGGAATGTCAAGAGGTGGCCCTGCAATGGCACGTGCTGCAAGGGGACAGGGACGCTTCATTCCTGCAAGGAAATGAAGTGGACGAAGAAGTCGGGGAAGGTGCAGGCATACAAGAGTTGCAAGACCAAGCGCGCCGGGAACGCCGTCACCAACGCCAGATGGAACCCCATAAACAGCCCCATCTACGCCCCCCTCAACAACAAACAAAGACACGCCGCGGAAAGGTAAGCGAAACATTCGGGACCGACCTTCTGCGCCTCTCTGCAACCTTTCGCGCCCCTCCTCCCTCGCTCCCGTCCCGTCCCGTCGAAAGGTCGTCGAGTCGTTCGCTAACACTTCTCTCACTTGCTCGCTCGCATCTTTCTCTCTTTTCGACAGGAAGAAGAGGCAGGCGGCGCAGAACGTCGAGGAGACCTTGAGGTTGGCGTCGTCCTCCTCCATCCCCATCTACACCATCTCCCAGCTCAAGGACCACGTCCGCACCTTCCTCAACAGCCCGACCTTCGTCGCCCTCTCCCTCTGCGTCACGTTCGGCTACTTCTACACGGCGTTCGCCCACCGTCAGGAGGAGGAGAGGAAGACGTGGGCCATCACGACGAAGTCCCGCACGCCTCCTCTCCAGATGGTGGACTCCTCGTCGTCGTCGGCGAAGCCCACGTTCATCGACCTCGACCTCGACCACTTCAACCACGTCAACCTCCAGTGCCTGGACGTCTTTGGGTGCGGTTCCGACAACCTCGAGGGGTTCAGGCATTCAGCGGTGGGCAAGGTCGAGGCGGCATGCCACATCGCGGCCTGGGATAAGCCCTGGAGGGCGTGGCAGAAAGTCGGGGGAGACAACACGGGCGGGTCAAAAGACAAGGGTCGCCGTGTGGTGCGCTTCGCGTATTCCACTGCTCCCCTTGGCGCCGACTTCAAGTGGAACGTGGACAGGGAGGCCAAGTGTGCTCAGAAGTGGGAGGACCTTTGAGACGTGGGCATCACAGGAGGGGGGGTGGGAGTGGTTTGAACTGTAATAGTTCATTATGTTTGTTCTTTTAAATAATTGTCTACATATTACATGGCCTTCATTCATCTCCACTCGGGCTTGCTCGACGTTGTAATTTCCGAAGTTCTGTCGACTTTAGTGAGGGCCATCGACCTTGCAATTCTCTTGATGTAACCGGGGCATTCCGACGTCTGTGGGACGAAGGTGCAATTTTCGGGTTACCTCCCTCTCCCGTCGTCGCCGTCGCCGTCGCCAGTCAAAGTGCTTGAAATATACACAGATCAGTACTATTCGAGCAGATTGACATTTTCTGCATCTGCAATCGCCGTTGGAATAATGCTCAGTGCCGCGTGTGTGTCTACGTTGTTCAGATTATTCAGTGACAAGTTATTGGGTGTAGAAGATGTTGGTGAGTATTGGGTTGAGAAGCAAGGACGACATCACCAGCGATATACATGGAGGCAAGAGAAGTGGTACCTGCATATGTGGAGGCAAGGGAAGCGGAATTTGCATAGATGGAGATAAGAGAAGCTGTACCTCAAACCCCCCCCTCGTTGCTTCGCTCTTCCTCGCTCGCAGAATTGAATAGACCAGATTCATTTGTTTGAGTGTAACAAACATCATGTGTTTTGAATTTCTCCTCCTCCTTTCCCTACCTCCTCTGCCTCCACAATCATTATTGATGTGAAGCTGAACGCCTCCCCCACCTCCTCCATAACCTTATTTCCCAGTGGCACCTCCCTCCAATGTCGCTCGCTCAGCAAAACCCCGAAGTCCCCCCCTCTATCGATCTGGTCCACATACTGAGTGAAGCTGTTTCCTATTATGACCACTCTGCTCTCCTTGTTATTCTCCAAAACTAGCTTGTACAGTTCCCTTGGGCAGTGAGGCATGAACCATACACCGTTAGAGCTCGTCCAGTCTCCACGGCACCCCTTCTCGTTTTTGGGGTAATGGGGAACGTGCCAGCCGTGGTGGGATAGGTAAGAAAGGTCGCGGGCCGTGTGAGCAGGATCGTAAATGACCTTGTTGGCAGGTTTCAATACATCAGCGAGGTAGGAAGCGAGTCTAAATTGGTAACTCGTAGACGAAGAGGATTTACACGTAGATGGAGACCCTATCCCTAGCACTACAAGGTCCGTGGCGTTCTTCAACTCTTCAAGGGAGAGGGGTGGGAGGAGAGCTTCGGTGACCTCAACCCAGGAAGCATTAGGATTAAGTTTTCCGTCGAGATCCGCGATCTCGCCGTCTGTTATCTCTACAGATTCGACCGAAGGGGGGTCCAATATAAGTTCGGACGACGTCTGGGTAGATTTCTTGACCTTTTGCGGGACCCTTCGTTTTCCTTTTTTCTTATTCTTGCCTTTCTTTGATCCTACGGTGACCCATTCAGAATCTGCCATTCCAAACAGTATCAGTGGTACTGTTACCTCTACTTTGAGGTTGCTTAGAAAATCTTAAGAAATTTTATATTTGTGGCAATTCTGGTCTGGTCTGATATCTTCCTGAGTCGTTTCTGAAACAGACGGGACCTGCGCGCCCACCTTCACTACCTCAAGTAGCTTCTTCTCACGAAACCCCAAGTTTTCTGACGACAACCGGCGTTCTTCATTAACTTAAACACTGGTGTAAAAAGCGGTCCATTACGTATCCACTGCCCCCCATGTCACCGCTGCAACTAACACTGCACGCCACTATGCCACAATTCACCTAACAGCACCCCTTCGCCTCCTCCCCCTTCCCCCCCTGGGTGGCCTTCAAGTCGATAACATCCGCCTCCGCCACACCCCTCTTCACGCCACTTCGCTGATCTGAGATCGCCTTTAAGTGAACCGAGTTTAGCAGCGTCTCGAAGGCTGTAGAAACGGCGGTGCCGGTCAGGGCGGACGTTTCAATGTATTCCATGCTGTTGGTCGCTGCGAAGGCCTTGGCCTGCTTCTGAATGTCGGTGTCAGAGGCGATGTCGCATTTGTTCCCAATTAAGACCTTGACCAGATCGTCATCGTCGGCGTTATCCCTCATTTGACTTGACCACCTCGTCTGCAAGCTATGTAGGGTGGCAATATTAGTGAGATCGAAAACCATCAGCACCCCCTTGGCCTTTCGAAAATACGTTGGTAGGAGGACGCGTGCGAATCTGTCGTGGGGGAGAGATGGGGAGAGGGACAGTTGTTGTCAGTTATGGGTTGTTAATCTCAGAGAAAGTCTCGTTTCTCGTCTCTAAAAGCGATCTGTGCACAACCACCTACCTCTCCTGACCAGCTGTATCCCAAATCTGCGCCTTGACTGTCCCAACACTCGTGTTGATGAGCTGAGTGTCAAACTCAATCCCCATTGTTGCAGGCACATCAGTGTTCAACACCGCGTTCGGATTTGTCAAGCGGCACACAAGGCAGGTCTTCCCGACACCACTGCGTACGTAAGATTCGGATTAGGGTGTGGAGGCATTTATGGTGAGAAAACAAGAGAGAGACGGGAGGACAACTGAATTTACTGTTTTTGTCTGCATTTTGGGTGTCGAAGCGAGACAGCGTGCAATTAAGGCAACTAATTCTTAGTATCTATCCAATTACGTCCCTAAATTCACAAGATGTCCCCAACAGGGGACAAATCTGCCAAAACAAAATCCAATGCACCTTAAAACGAGTCAAACGAAGGACACAATAATTCCGTGCCTACTAGCGCACGGCCCAAACTTTTCATCACTTCCTAGCCTCCCTCAAACGTACCTATCCCCCAGCATGACAATTTTGTAGAGCGGAGTCTTAGACCGCATCGATTTTAGAAAATATTCGTTGAGAGGTTGTGGACCCAGCTCAAAAAACAGAAGCAAGAGCGAAGGGGGGGGGCAAAACTTTCCCAGCCCAAAATGGGCAACTCTCTCGGCAGTATCACCCCCATTTACCCCAATCGTAGTCTCCATAATGACCAATCCAAGACGCGCGCCTCCAATAAATCCCAAAAGAGTACCCAGAGGCCTCCAAAATCTGTCAAAGTCCCGAGTTTCCCACCGACAGGTCGTGATGATCTCTTCTCCCCGACCCCTACAGCCTCGCGTCGCATGACGGGCTTGAATGCGATGGGTTCTCACAAGAATATTGTGACCCCTCCTGACTCGGACCCTCCCCCGCCCCCCTTCATTCGCACAAGCTCCTCAGCGTTTTCGCCTTTGCGAAAGAAGACCAGACCTAGCATGTCAATGCTTCCCTCTTCTCCCACCCTTTCCGGCGGTGCGCCATCGATGCGAACCTCGTGGTCGCCCCTCAGAATGGTCAAATCGAGGAAGGCCAAGAAGGGGAAGAGGTTGGACAAGGATAATGAGGGGAAGGATGTAATCGTGGAGGAGCCAGTCAAGGTCGCTGCCACCGGTCCATCTATCTCGCCTCCAGAGTCGCCCAGCTCCTCGCTTTCCATTGATTCGAACTCGACCTCGATCTCCTCTTTCTCGCCGATGCCTGTCGGGATTCTGACGTCCAACCTCCCTGCCCCTTCGATGCCTCCTCTACTACCCTCCAACCTCCCACCTCTCCCCAACTGCCCCATGGATCCCGACGGCGAGATGACCGGCTTTGTCGAGATCACGATCCCCGCGATCGCTGGTGGCCCCACCATCTCCCCCGCCTCGATGCGAATGATCGGAAATACCAAGATCTTCGAGGTCGACGCGTCGGTGGGCTGCTTCGTCTTCCAGGCCCTGACGCCCGATGAGTGCGACGCTCTCATTAGAATCGCAGAGGACCACGCCCAGAAGGCCGAGCAAGCCGACAAACCCATGGCGATCAAGGGGTGGAGGAAGCTCTATACCTACACTAGCATGGACCTTCCCGTCCAGGATATCCGCTCGAGCATGTGCAACGGCCCCGACCTCAAGTCGTGGCTGATGGAGAAGATCTGTAAGGTTGCCGGGGCGTACTATGGCTGCCATCCCAACGTACTCAAGCCGAGGACGTGGAAGGAGCCCCACTTTCTCAAATACACGACTGACTGCGAGACCCCTCACTGCGGCGTCGAGATGCACTACGACGGGTGCAACCTTTCCTACAGCGTGATGCTGTCCCGCATTAGTGAATACACGGGAGGTGGGACGTACATCAGGTGCTTAAAGAAGGTGAGTGGAGTGTGGCGAGGCGAGGCGAGTGTCCACGAGGAGATGAGGCGGATCATGATTTATCATACAATCCATGTCCCTAACTTCGTCTCTCTCTCTGACCCCGGATTCCACGCAGACCATCAAGCTGTCGCAGGTGAGAACAAAGCGCTGGGCATCAGGAGCAGTTTTGACGGGGCTGAGAATCCCACAAAAAATTGTGTCACAAATTACTGACAACCCACCAACACGATTATCCCCAGGGCCAGGTCCTCATCCACCCCGGAGAGCTCTTCCACAAAGGCGTTGACATCACGGACGGAACCCGTTACCTCGTCGTCTGCTTCGTCGACGGTTTCGACCCCGGAATCCCCGACCCATCATCTGCGAAAGGAGCCCACGACGCCTTCGAGGGAAACACTGTTCGATACTTTGACTAGATAAGCTACACACCTGAGCATTCATAGATTTATATTCACGAGAAACCCCACATACAGCGTCGCGAATAGCCACTCGCGCAAACCCTTCATAATAAAATGTTTCATTTACAATAGAACTTAATTTTGCTATTTTTTTCAGGACTGGTACGTTCGGTCGAAAACATCGGCCGTTGTATGACCAGTCAGAAGCTAACACACGTCGACTCCAAGATCTTAATTTTACGCCAGGAAAAGGACCGGGACCCGCCCCGAAAACCAATAAAGCTTGGAAAATTTTACCAACAACCCGCAGACCGTTGTTTTTGGTTGTGTCTCGGGAAAAAAAGAAGCACCTTCTCAGCATTTTCAGTTTTCGTGCCTTAACTCGTACAACGCCACCATAACATCCTCTAGATAACTCGGAGCCACTCTTTGAACCCTCCAATTTCCCCCGGACCCTCCCCAACAACTCCACCCCCCTTCCCAACAGTCACCGAGCGATTCCCAACCTAAATAGAAATAACCCTCCCAAACCCCCAAAAAGTCCGAATAAGCATGTATGATGGTTATAACTCTACTCGTAATGGTATGGTTTCTAATATGAGTCCTTATGAAAAGCAGCAAAAGCGGCAGAGGCACCGCCAGAGGCAGAGGCAGCGGTAAGATGACTTGGGAAATGAAATTTGAGCTCCAATCCTAGTACTCACCCCTTCCGATCGATCGAATCCGTTCCCCCGTCCCATCTTCTTTCCTATCAAACCCTCCCCTAACCCCCAGACGCGGAGTGTTTGCAATGGAGCAGATGGAAGGGAAGAAGAAGAGCAATGTGACTTCGTCTGGGTACGGTTACTCTTCGAATTACGGTAGCAGCGACTCCTCGCGCGATACATCGTCCTCGGGTTATGGGAAAACTTCCCTTCCCGTCGTCAACCACCACCACAACAGCGGGGAGCCTGGAGGTTCCTTTGGGTCGACCTCCATGCTTTCAAGGAGGAACCAGCACCTTCGGAGCACTGGACAGCATATGCCCAATAGTCACCAGCAGATGATGCAGCACCAGCAGCAAATGCTGCGGCAGCAACAGCAACAGCAACAGCAACAGCAACAGCTCCAGCAGCAGCAGCACCAACTCCAGCAGCAGCAGAGGCAGCAGCAGCAGCAGCAGCAGCAGAGGCAGCAGCAGAGGCAGCAGCAGCAGCAGCAGCAGCAGCAGTCCATCCTCCAGCGCGCAATGAGCCGGGGTAGAACCGGCGGCGGTCAGGTTAGTGCTGACCATTCTGGCGGTGTCAGGCAGCAGTTTGGGAAGACCCAGAGGAACCGGAAGGGGCAGCAGAGACTCCCTCAGATCGGGGACTCGGGGAGCGCGGGGGGGGGAGGGGGGGGGTCAGTGAAGACTGTTAAGAGGAGTAGGCAACTAGCCCCTGGGCAGGTGAGGTTGAGGGCCCACGGCAGCGTGTGGAGCAATGGCGAACGACCAAGTTGGGAACTGGAGTGCGACACATTCCTTTCCCTACTCTCATACCTTGTCGTTTCCCTACTCTCGTAATTGACTAACTCTTTCTGCCATTGCTTCGCTCCTCCCCAGGTTTCGGCCGCCAACGCTCCCATTGAGTTCACTCAGCAGGGTGGCCCCAGTAGCGCATCCTGCGGTGTTTGTAGCATCAAGGGCCACAAGCCCGGCAACCCCAACTGGACAAACCAGGACAACTACGCCATCGAGGAGTGCGTCGGCGGCGATCCCGCCACGCGCATCTACATAGTCCTGGACGGTCACGGTGAGTTTGGGCACCTGGTGTCGTCCAGGTGCCACGACAACCTCCCCAAGTACCTGATGAGCACGGAGTACAACGCGAAGAGGAGCAACGCGATGATGCAGAGCGACCTGAACAACTGCCCCATCGACGTTAAGTGCTCCGGCGCCACTTGCGTCACAGCAGTCATCAGGGACGGGAAGGTCCAATTAGGGAACTGCGGGGACTCGAGGGGCGTCCTGGGACGGAGGAGCGGACCGCACTCGTACGTTGCGGTGCCGCTGACTCGGGACCACAAGCCTGATAGGCAGGACGAGAAGAGGAGGATCCAGGAGGCCGGGGGTCAGGTGGGGTGCAGGCAGATTGTGGTTGGACACTCGGCCAACGGACCTGTCATGCTACCCATGGGACCAGCCAGGGTTTGGTACACGAACAGGGGCGAGACCATGGGCCTAGCCATGTCCAGGTCACTGGGGGACTCCATAGTCCACACCGTCGGTGTGAGCGCGGAGCCCGAGATCACTGACCACGATATATCCGAGGAGGACGAGTTCCTTATCATGGGTACTGACGGGGTTTGGGACGTTATAGATAACAACCAGGCGGTCGAGATCGTGCAGAACCACATCAAGAGATCGGGACCTGGGTGGGACGCGGCGGAGGCGGCGACGATCATTGCGAGGAGCGCGAGGAGGAGGTGGAGCCAACTTAGCAGCATGATCGACGATATTACTGCCCTTGTCATCAAGTTATGAAAGGGAAGGCAAGATTTTGTAGGGGGGGGGGGGGGGGGGACTGTGTAATGAAATTGTGATTTTAAATTTCCCTGAAATATTTGTCCATTTGTTTTTCTTGTTGAGTGTCTTAATTTTCTCCCCCCCCCTTAGAATCCTTGGTAGTCTCCCCTAAGCGTATCAACGTCGTCGTTATCCTTCGCCCCCACCTTCCCCAGCGCCCCGCTCGCCATGATGTCCTTCTGGTACTTCATCCACTCCATCGGCACGTCCTTCTCTAAGCTGACCTTGCTCCTGAAGCCCCCGAACGCCTGGGAGCGGGGGCTGGAAAGTGCGGCAAGGGCGGAACACCAGAAGGAGGCGAGGCCGGAGGCGGTGGGGGGAACGGTGGGAGGTACGACGGAGGGTAACATGAGGATGGAATCGTAACCCATTGAACCGAGCTTCCTTGAAGCAGACTGGAGGAGACCTTCACCTGCCGGTACCCCGAGCTCTATGCAGCAGGGGATTTCGGAGTGCTCTGCTTTCGGTTTTTTCAGGGGG
>BRYA01000564.1:37793-71899 GCA_030267965.1 Triparma columacea
CCCCCCTCCCCCCTCCCTCCTCCCTCTCCCAACCAGACTGCCTTCCCGCCATGGTACGTGGGCTATACCAATAGCACTGAGAAGCCCCTCGACCTTCCCTCTTCCGCCTCCCGTTACGGCAACAGGGGCGCGTACTCGCTTAAGAAGCAACAGTCCAACAGGAATTCTACTCGAAAGACTGGTGAAGCCCTGCCTCACTTTCTGTCGTATCCAAATACGACAAACGTGTTTACCCCCAAGTTGAACGCTGCCCCCTTTAGGCCCAACGGGGCGACCTTCTGCTCCCCCAAGGACTGGCCCGACTCTGCCGCGTACCCTTCCGGCTTCAGGAAGAAGAAGAAGGCAATGCGGGCCTCCCACGCGTACAGGAGGGAGACGACCGCATTGGATGCCTCTCTCCCTCCCTCTTCTGCCTCCGTATCCTCCAGGTCTACTCGTCGTCCAACGACGACTCCAGACAAGCGCCTCTTGCTTACCACGCAGCTTGACGACGACGAGACGATTCACATGCAGAGCAGCATCGCCAATGACCGGGAGAACATGCGCATGCTGTCGCAAGCTAGTAGGGCGGAGAGCAGGAGGAACAAGGCTGAGTTTTTGAGCCGTCCGCGGACGAAGCATATGATGAGGATTCACTCTGAAGGTCTAATCCCGCAGCGAAACGTCAAGTACTCAGGTAACCAGGTAATCGTCTCCGCCACGCTCCCAACGTCCTACGCTAAGCATGAGCACAATGTTGAGTCAATGATGCGGCGCTCTATCGGCACGGTAAATGACAGGTGAGGAAGGATGAGCTGAAAGCTTTGCGAACACAGCACTCCATTTTTGTTGGAAGGCGCCTCGTGTTATATATATATATTATAAATAATATAAACTGAACTTATGCACCCCTTCCGGCACAACTTGCTCATCTCGCCGCACTCCCGCTGCACTCCCGCCGCAGTCTGTCCCTCTCTTCCTCAACAACCTTTGAAGCTCCCTCCTCCAACCTCAAAAACAATAGAAACGCCGACCCGCTGTCCCACCGGTGGTCACAAGTCATCCGCTTCGCGAAGGTCCTCCTTGGCACGGTACGAAATCACGCTGTGCACTTTGACCCTCCCCCCAAGTACCTCACGTTGGTGGCCAACCTTGACGTGCTAATGCAGGAGTTCAAGCAAGTGACGAAGAAGAACAAACACTCTACCCTTATATACCGCGATCAATTCATAGCATCAGTTACTGCCAAGGTCGACAACGCCACAGGAAGTCAAGCCAACAGGTGAGAGTGGGCAAGTAGTGAAACAAAGAGCGTCACGAATACAGCAGCCCTTCCCTTCACTCTTCAGAAGGCGTCTCGTATTATATAAACTAAAACAAACCCTTTCCGCGTGGACCACTCCCCCCTCGCCGCACTCGCAGCCTCTTTTCTTCGTTCGATGTAGGCAGGAACAACTACATCCACTACGTTGACGTTCTCGCTTCGTTGCTGATTGTTTGTAAGCACGAATGCACTACCCTCGACTGCCTTATTGACTTATGGAGGCTCTTTAAGGCCCACAAGGGATCCTATGAGGCAATGAAGACCTGCGGAGAGATATTTACCTTGGTCTGTGGAAACCTCGAGGACGTGAAGTCAATGGAGAAGGAGCTCAAGGATGTTTTCAGACCGGCTGCCTACCGGCAAGCGGCCGTGGCAAAAATCAAGCCCAAAGTCGCCGGACCCAACAATAACAACATATCGTCACCCAAGAAGAAGGAGACTGCAATCCAGCGCAGGAGGAGGTCGCTTAGGGAGCAGAAGCAAAGGGAAGAGGAAATAAGGCACCCCCAGACAAACGAAGACGATGCAAATGACGAAATCAAGAGGCCAAACATAACGACCTTCAACCTGTGCAATGGGATGATCGACGAGGCGTCCTTCACCGCAACCTGTAAACAGTGCCCCTCAATTGTTGAACATTTCGAAATGTTTCGCGAAGAGCACCTGAGCAGCAGCAACGTTTCCAAGTTGGCACCAGCGAAATCCATATCAGTCGCAGAGCGCGTCAAGGATATCAAGAAACGCAAGGTTTCTTTAGTAATGTAATAAATAGTATAGTCAGATAGGATCGAATCAATCGGAGAGAAAGATTCGGATCATAATACTAGATGATTATACGTTAAATAAATAGTGTGTCACAAAATCAAATGGAAGGATTTTTTGGTTTCACTGGAGGGAGTTCTTTAATTCGTTCGAATTTTTCGAGGAAATTTGGATTGTCTGATACATTTTTGGAATGAGGGCAGCAATCTTATTGACGTTGCTCCCTGCTGCGTTTGCAGCAAAATCCGTCCCCGAGATGATCTCCGAAGCCGGTAAAATGAGCCAGAGGCTCTTCCCTGTTGATCCCTCTGCTAGGTAAGTAGGAACCGTGCCATTGGCCGTCTAGGAACACCCCAAAATATCTCCCTACGGCCTTCATCTGACTCCCTCCCCCCCCCTTTCGCCCCCCCCCCCCTATTGCCTACACCCTCGTATATAATCAGGTCGCTTGCTTGGGAGTACGATGCTGGGAGGTGCGCTGAGATTCAGCCGGACCGAGAGCCCACAGATTTTATTGAGGAGGAGGACTCGGATGAGGAAGTCAGCGGGCTTGCATCTGGTGGAGGCAAGGCTGTCGATTTCCTCAACAATCTGCGCGGCGGGAGTGGTACCTTCTACTCGGACACTCTCAACAGCATTTGGTGGTACTTGTGTGAACAGAAGGACGACGATGAGCTACTCCGTTGCGTGCCTGAGGCTGAGGCCGACAAAGACTGGGATGGCAACTGCATTGTTCCCCTTGATTCACCTTGCACTTTTGACGGTTTCTGTGAGTCGAAAGATAACTGCAGGTGGAAGAAGGCTGAGCACGGCAAGGTCAGGGAGACGTATTACACACCTGAGGAAGGCGAAGCTGCCACGGACTACATAACAGCTACCAACATGGATGGTTACAACTATTCCACCGGCAAGTACTTGGTTGTTGCCATGGCTCTCGCCCTACTCAACATAGTCTTCTGGTTCATCTTTGTTCTCGGTCGTTGCTGCTGCTGCTGCCTCCACTCCACGTGCTGCTGCATTAAGTGCTCCTCCAAGCCCAAGGAGGAAGGGTACAGCGTCTGCTACCAAGTCAGGACACCCATCTTCTTCTACCTTTTCTTCCTCGCCTGTATTGTCGGCGCTTCCTTCACCGCCTTCTTGGGCGACAAGGACATGGGCACTTCTCTAGGTGACCTTTTCGATCACTCTAGGGAAGGACTCGACGATTTGAAATCCTTCCTCGAGGATGCCTCTGACCCCATGGAAGAAATTTCTGGCTTGGTTGGCTCCGCGGCTACTTCTGCCTCCACCATCCTCAGTGATAACGATTACGTCAGGGATGACATGGACGCCGTTGTCAAGTCTCTCAATGACTGGGGAACCATCTACTCCGCAGAGCTCGAAAAGGCCGACGCCAAAGGTATGTTCGACGAGGTCGCCTTGGGTCTCAGTGACAACGTTGATCCCATCGTCACAGAAATCCAGTCCACCTTCGACACCCTCAGTGAGGGTTTGGTTGAGCAGCAGGGTTCTACTCAGGCACTCATCGACGACGCTGTCTTCGAGGTAAACGAGCTCAAGGACACTGTTGATGGCTTTTACGAGCAGATTGACGATGCAGACAAGCGGACCGATGACATGAAGGACCTCCGCACTGCCAGCGTCCTTGCCATCTTCGGCGTCGCGCTCGTCTGCATCTTCTTCGGTTTCATTGGTGTTATCTCCTACTGGACTACTTGCAAGTGGGACGACTTCCTTATCTACCTCATGAACATCACCTGGTTCCTCGGCTCAATCATCGTCACCCTGTCCTGGATCCTCGCCGGCATCACCATCTTCATCTCGGTCTTAGCCAACGACACCTGCGAGTTCCTGAACATTATCGTTGAGGATTTTACCCCCTACGTTGGGTCTGAGGCTTCCGTCGGCCTCAATGCTTGCTTCAACAACACCCCCCTCGTCGTCGCCTTTAATATGACCAAGAACTTGGACTTCCAGGATACGATTGACGAGCAACTCGCTGAGATGGAGAAATTCGACGTCGCTGCAGCGATCAGTAACGTCAGCTCGCCCCTTGCCGACCTTTCCACCGAGATTAAGGCCCTCGTCCCCGACATTATCATGCCCGAGTTCACCGAGTTCATGAACATCGTCGATTCTGATAAGTCCGAATACAATACTGTGGACCAAGCCTCGGGAAAGAGCCTCAAGGATCTCTGTCCTTTCGACATGGATTTCATGTCCGCCGCCAACCTCGCTGAAATGATGAACGACCCTGCTACCCTCGCCTCTACAACGTACAAAGGAGCGGGCAACAGCGTAATCGGCGGAAAAACCCTTGCATCCTGGGTTGATATCAACGGAAACCCAATCGAGCTGAATCCTGATGTTCCAGACGTCGACTCTGGAGCTTGGTTCGACCGTGTCATGAGCGTCCAGGGCATCTGCACCGACCCTGGTCAGGGTTGCGGCGGTGTCACCACTCTTGGTGATCCTTGCCCCTCCGGAAATGGTTGCAGTTTCCCTTGCGCTGATATTATTGCCGTCATGAGGACACTCTACTTCGAAACCATCCCCGACACCCTAGACACGCAGACCAAGATGCTCATCGACCTGGGGGTGGAGTACCAGCCCACCGGAACCACCGCGTGCCCCGAGGTTCTCACCTGGCCCGCCAAAGCAACGTACGGAACAGGCGGGGCCCCCGGCTCCCGTGTCTATGACTGCACCACCGTCACCCCCGAGATGGCAAACGCCGGAACTACTAAGTCCGTTGAGAAGGGGCTCGACGACTACGGCGCCGCGCTCGCAACTACGCTCGACGAGGTCCTCGACATCGCCACGGGCGCCATCGGAGATATCATGTTAGAGATTGAGAAGTTCCTCTGCAACATGAAGTGCGGCTTCGTCAGGGACGTCTACACCAACGTGCACGACGACCTCTGCAGCACCCTCCTCGGGGGCCTGCTACAGGTGTCTGCCGGATTCTGGTTCCTCGCCATCTTCATGTTCCTCACCTGCTTCCTCGGTGCCATGCTCGTCGTCAGGATGAGGGGAATTAGCACAGAGGAGGCGGAGGACTACGAGGAGGGAGTAGAGATGAAGGCTGTCAACCTCGACCTTTACAACTAACTCTGAGGGGATAATCTAGGACTAGTTCTAATCAAGAAGGTTTCATGGTTTCATAAGAATGTTTCATCACGAACGTTGCATCATCATCTCTTAATATTAAAGGACCTATCTACGATCCATCTACTTCCTCCTCGCCGCCACCACCGCCGCAATCGCTGCAACAGTGGCCATTCCAGCCGCGACTACCGCCCACGTCCTAATTTCCTCAACCTTGTCCTTAATGTTGCTCTCCCTCCCCCCCATCCCCCCCTCTACGCTGTACTGCTTGTGCAGCCTGCACAGGTTCCTCTCGAGCATCTTGACCGTGACCTTCCCCACCATTCCAACCACCCTGACACCATCCACGGACAAGATCTTGTCCTCTTCGTAGTTTTTGAAGCTCGCGACGTTGACAACGACAGTGTTAGGCTTGATCCAACCCGTGTCCATCTTGTAGCTCTTGACGGGAACCCCTAGGACGACGACGTCGCTCTTCCCCACACACTCCTTCGCCTCCAGGTCGCACTTCTCGAGTCTGCCGTTAGCGAATTCGTATATGGTGTCAATGTCCACAGAGAACACGGTGGCGCCGTCGTTGGCGAGCATGGCGGCTAGGGGACGGCCTACGATCTCGCTCCTGTTGACGATGGTGACGGTTTTACCCTCCATCCTACGACCTGGAGGCTTGGAGACTGAAGATACCTCCAGACTCTCCAGTATCTTTACCACGCTAAGGGCGGTGCAGGGGAGTATGCACTTACGGTTCGCGTCGCCCTCGAGGTAGCGGACGTTCTTGTAGAGGGCCGTGCGGTAGCTCCAGCACAGTCCCTCCACGTCCTTTCGGGGGGAGACGGAGTCGCGGAGGTAGTCGTCCATGGAGACGCCGCTGTAGCTGGGCTGGGTTCCGAAGCAGGGGTAGTAGACGATTATGCCGCTGACGTCGGGATCGGCGTCTAAGGCCTGGAGGTGGGACTCGACGTGGAGAGGATCGGTGCAGCGAATGAGAGAGTATCGAAGGCCATCGGAGAGGAAGGCTTTACCAGTCCATTCTGCGTAGGACGAGGCGGCAGGATCAGAGGTTGCGAGGATACCGACCTAAAGGGAGAGAGAGTGCATGGTATGAGAATGAATGATAACGAGTGAGTAATTATGGGGGGAAGAAGTTGGAAAGAAAGATCTCGTTTTGATGTCGATGGGGGAACTCACCAATTTTGGAGTTTTTAAGCCGCGTTCTTGAACAGATTTAACATATTCTTTTATTTCATTCTCATACGATTTGGCAATTGGAATAACTTTGACTTTTTCGCCCATTTTGGAGATTTTTTTCGTTAAAGAAAAGACTGATGAAAGAAAGGCGAAGGAATCCGAAGATAGATTTTGGACAATTCCTTCTCTTCCTCATTTTCAGCCTTACACGCCATTATATATCACAATTCAGCCCAAATATTCATTCAATTCGTATCTAAAATACACATACATACCATTTAAGATGAATATACGGTGTAAATCAAGAATATTTCTCCCTATCCTTCGAACTCAGGCAAGGAAACAGGGACAAAATGGATGCAAATCTACACCTCAAACGTTACTGTTCACCACAATACCCCACAAGCCCACCAATACAACGCCCCGTAACATCCAATCTTCATCCTTCTCCACCTCCCCCTCCTTCTCTACCCCCCCCTCCTCAATTCCTTTCTCCATCCCCCAGCCCTTCACCTTGCTGTCAACTACGAGATGCCAGTCGTCAGGTTCATACAAGCTCGTATTCGACGACCCTAATGAGTACCACTCCCGTCTCCCTGTCCCAACCGGTTTTAAATACCACCAAATAACAACTGAAGGTGAGCTTTCATTTGCTCACTTCACGCAACTTCTTTTGTTCGTCTCTTCCCTTCATCCTAACCCCTCCTTTATACTTTCTTCTCTCTGCCCTCGATATATCTCTCAATCCCCTTCTCCCATCCCTTAGATACTCCTCTCCTCACCTCATCAGGCCTCAACCTAACCCCCGGTAAATCCTACTCCCCTATATCCCTTCCTTCCTCTTCCCATAAAACCTTCACAATCCTCGCAAAACCTTACCCTCCCTCCCCATCCGGTAAATTCGGTGGTGGTTTCAGTTCTTCCCTATGTTCGCTTCTCCCCGGTGAACAAGCGTGGATGAGTGTTAAACCCCCCCGTTTAATTCACGGTTCTAAGTCTGTTCTAGGTACTAAAAAATACGTGTATTTAATATGCGGAGGGACAGGTGTCGCACCTCTTATTCAGATTGCTAGGGGGGAGGTTGAGAGGGGGATTAAGGAGGGGGGTACGATGGAGATGGTTAGGATGTTATTGAGCACAAGGGAGAGAGGGGTTGAAGGGATTGAGAAGGAGATTTACGAATTAGTAGAGAGGGGGGGGGGGAGATTCGAGGTGAGAAAAATTGGTGGACAACGAGGAAAGAGGGAGAGGGTAAAGGAACTACTGGACTAACAACAACAAGTCACGTTTTCCCAACACTCGCAGTTTGTTTTGCACAATAGCGCCGACACTGGTCGGAGAGCGGGGTTGGAGGAGGTGGATGATTGGGGTTTCGAAGCGGGGGAAAGTTTGACTTACGTTTGCGGGACTGATGATTTCGTCAAGTATTGGGGGGGAGGGAAGGGGAGAGACGAGAAGGGGAAGAAGACGCAAGGGGATTTGAAGGGGCTGCTTGGGGAGAGGGGGGTTAGGGGGGAGGATGTATATAAGTTCTGAGAAAAAGCTATTGCGCAAATAGATCCGTTTTTGATTCAAACTGGCGTTGTTGTTAAGCCTCCCCCCCCCGCGCCCCCTTCTCTCCCTCCTACCGATTCACATGTTCTCCTCTAGAACCACGTACTCTCTCACTCCCCCCCCCCATGCCGTCTTCCCCTTCCTCCCTCCGTTCCTCACCCTGCGTCCCTCGTTCTCCATCCAGTTCTGTCTCTCCACCTTTTCCCCTCCCAGCGCCCTCATCCTGGACATCACTCGAGCCCTATCGATCTCCTTGGTCGCGACGGTCCCAAACGTCCCCATAGTTTCCATCGTCATCTCGGAAGTGACGCTACCATCGTCACTGGCAGCATTATCATCGTCATGGTAATCGTAGGTGGCATCATCGGGGTCTCCGGTACCATCGCTGGAAGAGGAAGCGGAGGAGGAAGAGGCGGTCAAGGGCCTCACTCTTGGTGTCATTTGCGTGGAACTGTCGGACCCGGAGGAGAGGGAGGGAGTGGCAGATGGCCGAGCACTCATACCAGAGAGCAAATCAAAAACAGCAGGGTCGATAGTACTTTGGGTTGAGGAGGAGGAAGAGGAGGACGAGGAGTGCAACTGTAAGCGCGAACCCTTCACCTCTACCTCATCCGTCGCCTCCGATGTCGACGACGGAGAAGATGACGACAATGGCGATGATTGCGACGGAGACATAGAAGACGACGAAGACGAGGAAGGCAATCCAAAAACAGCTTCCTCCTCTCCTCCTCCCTCGATACTCGCCCCCCCCAAGATGGGTTCCTCCTCCGTGTGCATGTCGAAATGCACTCCCGGGCTCTTGTCAGAGGCCAACGCAGCAGTCGATGCAGGGGTTTGCCTCCAAGTCCTCGTAGCCTGATCGAACACGAAGGTACCGGCGGCGTTCCTGACCTCCCTCGGGGCCTTGCTGCGGGCAGCTTCCACCCGAGTCTCCCCCCTTTTTACCTTGTCAACAACCTCCAATGTGCCACGCCCACCATTCCCAGCCTGCGTCACCCCCTTCGTGAACTCCTCGACCCCCTGTACCTTCTTCTCCAATTCCCTCTTATACCACTTTGCGACCCTTTTGTGGTTGGGGTTTTGGTCCATCCGGCTCGACCTAATCACGGCCCAAAGAAGGCCCCACACGTCAGTTTGAAGGCACGTGCTGTCGCTCCAAACTACGGCGTCGTCACAAAGGGGACCTTCAGGGAAGTAAAACCCTTTCTTGCGCCTCTTATATTTCTCTTCAACCCCTTTCAACCACCTTTCATCCATAATATCGTCCTGCGTCAGCCTGGCGGTCGCAAGGTGAGACCAGTAAGGTGAAGGGATGATAGGGTGGTTGTGATGGAGGTACTGAGGGAGACGAGTGGCAAGTTTGCGAAAGTAGGGTAAGATGAGTGAACGAAGGGTTGGTTAAGAGCTCGCATGGATTCTACATATGCTGCGCCGAGCTGATAAAGCTTTAACGTATCAGCTTAAAGCAGCCTTACCTCCAACTTTAAGATCAAGAGAAAAATGTCGTTGGTTGAGGCAATTTGAACTGAGGGAGACTGTGCGTTTGAATATTGAGGACAAGAAGACGATGTTAGTACGCTTAAGAGAGGTGTCACCGCATGTATACACGCATCTTGTAGTATATGCAGAAATGTGTGGCTTCAAATGTCTAATTCTCATCTGACTCCCCATGTCATATTTCAACAAACAGAACGCTAAGGAAGCGTACGTTGGCACTACTTACGCTAGTAACACCCTTGAGGGTTGACGCTGAGGAAGCATGAAGCTTACGCACGCGCTTAAACCAAAGTTTTAGGGCAAGATCCTGCAGCATTTTGGTGAAGGCGAATGAAAGCAAGGACCAGCTCCCCAACTTTAAAAAAGGGCAAGCTGTTGTGATTCAAGACGCCTTACTTACATTGTTCCACCTACATAACGGTCTCGACTATACCAATTTTCGCCCTCTCTTCCCCCTCTACTTACGACTCTCCTCTTCCCTGAGCCACTTCACTCTCTCACCCTCTCACCCTCGGCATCTCCCTCTTCTTGTTCTTCACTCCTACAATGTCTTCTCCCTCCCCCGTAACTACCCCTTCACGTATTCTCGCGATCCTCCCCCCTCTACCTCCTCCCAACCCCCTGCTTGGTTTCATTCACATAAATGTAACCTCACTACCAACCTCCTCGACTCCAACCTTGCCCTCAGAATGGGAGTGCGCCATGGGCGCTGTTTCGGGGCTCAAGCAAGCATGGTACTGCTACGAGGACTACACATCCCTTCCGCCCCTCACTTTAAGGCACGAAAGAACCAGCAGTGTGCTGATGATTGCGAGCGGTCGCTTCAAGGATTTGCTGGCGGATGACAATGACGGGATCCTTAAGAGAGACGGAGTCACGGGAGTTGAGGTTAAAGTGGAGATGAGATTTGAGGGGGAGGAATTGTACGTGCCCCGCGATTTGAACGAGATGTGTAGGTAAGTAAAAGTCAAGTCAAACCGAGTGTTGAAATGTGGACGTTCTCCACACGGAACACGAACCCTCCTCTGAGCCGCACCCCTTTCTAACTCGCTCCCACCGTAGTCTCCACGTCCACGTATGTGGGATAAGTCAACCTGGCTCAATCCGTCTCTCAATCCAGCGTTCCTGGACCTCTTCGCTCGAGCTACTTCGCGCCTCCTCCGCGCTCCTACCGGCCCCGGGGAAAGCTAATTTCGGCGTATTAGTGAAGGGATTGAAGGCACATTATATAGGAGGCATGAAGGTACACTGGTGCGCGGTCTCAGGGGACGGGGTTGTCAGTGGGAGGTGAGCATTGGCCCAAAACCCCCGACCCCTTCTACATTTGTAAATTCAAACTAAGTCACCCATTGTGCTACTTACTCACTTCGCTCCTTTACACTCCGCTTGCTCGCGCAGGGGGATTGTCAGGGTAGAGGAGGTTTTAAAGGGGGGATGGTTCGTGGGGAAGAAGGGCAGCCCTAGATTGGGGGGGGAGGAAGACGATAGGGGGGGGATATGGTTAGAAGGAACGGTAGCTGCGGATGAGGTCGAGGAAGTTATGGAGGAGGTGGTGCACCAGACAATCCAGCCACACAAAATAATTACGCTGACGACCGACAAGATCAATGAAACTCCGCCCAGCAGTCCTGACACACCACCGGTGCCCGTTCCACTTGTATTGGACACGACAATCCAGGTGACCACCGCGGTAAATTTGCCAACATGCAGCAAGAGGAGGAGGTGAGAATTGACAAGGGTTGAAAATCCGATTTACCTTCAGCTCCTAAACACGCCCCCCGCTTCGCTCGTCGCAGCTTGTACGTGGTGATGAAACTTGGGGGTGTCAAACTGGTAACCAAAACGAGACTTATACCTAGGAACGGGACGACCGTCACTTGGGGAGAGTATTTTGAGTTTTCAGGCAAGGCAGGTGATGTCATAAAGTGCCAAGTACTAGACGCGAAGATTATGAAGGCAGGGAAACGAATGGTGGGATCCTTCGAATTAACGCTAGGAGAGATAGAAGAGGGTCCCGTGATCGTGGAGATAATGGAGCACACGGCAACTCCTCGCTTACCAGGTGGGGCTCCCGAGGGACCGGCGGAAACTCGGCCGAACATCAACGGCGTTTGTAAGATCGGGATAAAATCATGCACAGGCACGGACGAAGAGAGGTCGCAATTCAAGGTAGACAACCCTCCCCCCCCCAGCCTGAACGACGTAACGGAGCTGCTGCAGGATGTGCCGATGATGCCAAAACCGAAGAAACCGCCTGACTTCAAAGACACGGAAGAGGCAAAGGTCTTTGATAGCTTCACGAAGCCCGGTTCGGCGTTCATGAGCAAGGACGAGTTCATCAACTATGGGACCATCACAGTTGGCGCGGGTGAGGCGGGGGATGCGATCAAAGCCCTAGGGACGGAGGACATGAAAACTGTCGTTAGGATCAGCGAGGGGGAGGAGGATGAGGGGGAGAGACAAGTTCTCAAGGTTCTGGCGAGGTGAGTGGTTTCGAAAGTAGGGTTAAACACTAACGCCACACCTAAACCTCCCTTCTATTCCCCCCACACAGAAACGAATTCATTGCCAGGGTTATCAAATTTATCCTCGAAGGCTCGGAGGCTACGAACTGGGACGTGGACTTCCCCCGGTGGCTACAGTACCACCGCAAGCACTCCGGCAAATTAGCTGACGGCAGCACGCTGCAAGAGGCTGAGATTGCGGGCGAGGAATGGATGATGGAGGTGAGAATGGGCAAATGAGAGGGGGGGGCGCGGGGGGGGGCATAGCGACCGGCACAAAGCACACAATGCAACTAACCTCCTTTGCATCGCAGGGCGTGCGGGACAGTTTAGATAAAATCACGGCGACAGCAAATGCACTCAAGGATGAAATTGAGGTCATGAAGACTGAGAGGTGGAAGGGGTGTGAGCTGGGGGACTGGAGGGACTGGAGCGAGGATAAGGAGAGGTGAGAATGAGCAAGAAGAAAATGCAGATACTATATACATTTCAAAATACTTAACACAACCCTTCTGTCGTCGCTTCGCTCCTCGCCGCAGATGGAGCGAGACGGTTACGCAGTATTTAGAAATGGTGGACGCTGTCGAAATGCGTTACGACTTACTGGATGATGGGAAGGTAAAGTATGACGACGTCATCGACGGTCTCGTGCTCGACTCCGAGACCATGATTCGGGAAGGAATGGAGATAAAGGACTTGTTCAGGAAGGTGAACGACCACCTGTTCGACGAATGCCAAAAGGCGCTGGAGGGGTTCGAACCTTTGGAGGTCGAGCGGTTCCACGATCTCTACGGGGGTATCGTGGAGGCAACTAAGAGGCACAGCAAGTCGATCAAGAGGGCGAAGGAGATCAAGGAGGCCATTTGGGCAGCCTACGAGTTCATGCTGGTGGAGAACGGAGAGGAGATCGCCGAACAGTGGGAGTCCGACCTTGAAAAGATAGGCGGGGACACCGTTCATAAGATTAAGCAGCTTAAGGAGAGCACGAAGAGGGTCAAGATACCGACGAGCCAAGGGGCGACGTGGGGAATGCCGAGAGTCACGGAAAAGGGGCGGAAAGAAGGGATAGAGTCCAACGTGAGGACCGAAGGGGTGAGTCTTCGCACCAAAGGCCAGAAGGATGAAAACTATAAAAGCGGCGGGGAACTTTTCAAGGAGGTTAGGCTGCAGCGAAAGCAAGAGGTCGAAAACATGGCTTCCCTATCGACGCAACTTGATTGGGACATTATAGATTACTACCTGAGGACAGCAAACGAAGGCGATTACACCCCGGCGAGATTCAAAGCAACCGTCGACGAGCACATTCTCGGCATCTTTAAGAGGGGAACAGGGTACGAGGACACGGTTGAAACTGAGGCTGCAGGGGGACTTGACGAAAGGGAAGGGGAGAGGGGGATGGTGGAGGCCCTAGGAAACGAAGTTGGCAGGACCTACGACGAGTTTTACAACGATATTGACGGTGACAATGTCAACCCGAGGACCATGGTGAAGGAGGCATCGAGGAGGGCAAGCTCGAGGCTATGGAGGGACATTGAAGAGGGCGTCGTCATCAAGCAGGGTGGCATGGTGCCCAGTCCTTCCGAAAAGAAGAGCGAGGCCCCGAGGTCCCCAACCAATCCAATGAAATTCGACCAAAAGTTGTCTTTTAGCCTAAACGAGGCCAGCCTCAAGGCTCTCCGCAGACAATCTACTCCCAACGAGTCTCTCATCCTCCAGTACATCTTCGCAGGGGCATCCCCGAACCTCAGCCTTGACGACCTCTTGAAAGCAATTCAGGAGAGGGAGGAAGTCGAGAGAAGAGTTAGCGAAGCGGAATCGTGGGAGATTCAGGTGCCCTTTTACTTCAGGGACGAGCCAGTGTACAAGAAGGCCGTAAGGGAGGGGAAGAGCCTCAAGGAGTGCGAGCAGCTTTACAAGGACTGGAACGAGGCGAGGGAAAAGAGCCTGGAATTGGAGGAGGCCCGAAAACATCGCCAGAGGAACATAAAACCATGGGAGAACTGCCCCTCCGAGCTTCGCAGGCTATTCGAGGAGACGGAGGGTTTGGAGGGCGACGCCAAGAAGGAGCAGATTAGAGAGATCCTCGACTCGGACTATACCCTTGAATCGACGCCTTTTAAGAATGGTTTGACTGCTCTTCATGTCGCGTCCGTCAGGGGAGATACGGACATCATTGTCGTGCTCATGGAAAGGGGCGGCAAGGAGAGGAAGGATAGGTGGGGCAGGTGGCCAAGGGATTACACTCGGGACCGCAACATTTTGAGAGAGCTTGGGATGCTCAGGACGACACAGCCCCTGTGCGAGCTCAGGTCGACGCTAAAGAGGCGCGTGATGCAAAAGGTGAAATACCTCGTTTCTGGAAGGGGGGGAGAATCGGGCATTGCGGAGGACTACGACTTTATCAACAAAACCCTCTATGTCATGTGGGACGGTTCTGACGACAAGGTTCAGGTGCCCATCCACATGTGTGCGCTCCGTAAGTGCCTTATCGACTCTGAGCCCCAGATGAAGCTTTTCGAGGACATATCTGCAAGAGTTCACGCCCTGAGGAACAGGCTTTGCAGGGAGAGCGCAATTAGGGTTGCAGAAGCAGTCCTCTACGAAGCGACTGAGTACGCTTTTGACTTTATCACGCACTTCCAGGAAGACGTGTGGAACGATATAATCACCGAGACAGTGGGAGAGATGGCAATTTCGGAAGCTAGTGAAGACATGGCCGAGGCCATTGCCGAGCAGAAGAGGAGAGAGGAAGAGGAGAGGGAGAGGAGGGAGCGCGAGGAGAGGAGGAAAGAGGAAGAAAGGCAGAGGGCCATCAGATATAGGAACAGGGTCAAGGAGTTCGCGGGGAAACAGGTGAGAGTGGGGAATAAAAGCGATAATCAGCACGAAAGTGACGAGAGCCACTAACACAACCCTTTCCCCGGCCCGCTATTTCTCGCCGTAGGTCCAAAGGCTCCTCGACCAGACGGTGCCTTGGCTCAGTACTCTCACATATTACTTCAGAAAGTTTGATCAGGACGGCTCGAACACGCTATCTGCTGTCGAGATCGTTGCCGCCCTAAGAATGCTGGGCATATCGAAGGAGGTCCAGCATAGTAACTCAGCCATCATTGAGCTCTTCACTAAGTTCAGGAGGATGGAGACTGAAATGACCTTAAGGGAATTCTTGGAAGATATGCCTAAGGAGGTTTACGAGGCGATCCGCATACATGGCGACAAAGAGCGGAAAAAGGTCGACGCGAAGAGGAGGATGCTTTTGGGGATAGGGAACACCATTAAGGTGGACGAAAAGAAGGCGAGGTTTGAGAAGGCTGAGTCCAAGAGGGGGAAGAAGATTCGCCAAAGGTTAGTCGAGAAGGTGATGCCGCCATCCTCTGCGGACGTCTGCAAGGCGGTAATGTCAGAACTGGTTACTTCCATAGTCACGTCAAAGAACGAGACGAGGGCCATAAGTTCGTGGTTCAAGTGCAAGGCGGAGGTCGGGTTCGACAGCAATGCTTTCTCAAAGAAGTTCGCGGCAAACGTCACTTGCATCGTCGGAGACATTTGCATCTTCTCCTTCGACGGCGAGCAGGTCCTCCCAAAGCCGAAGCCTGACATGAACGACGACGGTGCGATGGAGAGGTTCGAGAAAATCCTCCAAGAGTACGGAGTGACATTCGACGAAATGCTTGAAGAATTCGGGGACGTGATCGACATGCACGATGCAGGTTCTGTAGCCGAGGCGTGCGCGGTGGGACTCATGGAGAGGTTGGGTGAGGACTCTCGAGAAATGTACCTAGAGATCAAGAAGAAATTGCTCAAGGCTCTCCTCGTACCGCTCGAGTTCGAGCGGCTGCTCGTCGCGTGGAAGGACGGTAAGATAGACAGGGTGGTGTTCGAGCATATCAGTAAGGAGGAGGGCACAGGGGGTAAGGTGAAGAAGGTGTTCCTTGACGATTTCAAGAAGAGGGCTCTCAGCGTTGGCTTCAGCTTCTCGGACAGGAACAGCTATATCAGCAGCCCTCATATTGAAAGGATAGACGATGATCCCGACGGAGAGCTGCTAGGCCACCACGGCGACGATCAAGACCTCGGGAACGTTAAGCTTGTGTGCAGGAGGGCAGGGCTCGGTATCGATACTATCGACATTCTCAGCAGCATCTGCGATATTGGATTTGCCTTGCAGAGGGTTTTCGAGCTCACGGGCGGCTTTAAGAAGAACAAGCCGAACAAGATCAAGAAGGAAAGGAGTAGATTTACGTACGATGGGGGAACCATGAGATTTGTGGTTACCAAGGAGGGCGACGGGTGCGTCCAGGAGGCAACTCTGGCAAGCGAGGGCTTAATCGAGTGCTTCATGAAGCTTACATCGATCGAAAGTCTCCGTAAAGGGAACAAACGTGACTTCGAGGACATCGAAACCATAAAGAGGCTCCATGAACTTGGAATCAGGAAGGCCAAGTTGGAGGGCGAAGTGAGCGAAAATAGCGGAAGGGATAGCGGGGGGAGTTGGAGGGACAGCTTAGAACGTAAGAAACAGGTCGAAGGGGAGGGCGGGAAGGAGGAGGGAAGAGAGGATGAGGGAAGGGAGGAGGAGGAGGAGCAGGCGGGGAACGACGATGATTCAGAAGAACTTCCCGAGCTCGAGGATACGGAAGGAGCAGACGCGGCCATTGATGCTGTCGTGACAGCATCAACATTAGGGGGAAGTCGCAAGAATCTGGCGTCGGTTGAGGGGGGGGCTGCGCACGACGGCAAGGAAATGGGGAAGGAAAATCCGATCGGCGACAAAGCCACAAAACCGACAGTGGAAATTGTCAAATCAATACCACCACTAGCAGAAATCGGAAATTTCGAGAAGTAAGAATCGAAGCAGAGATGAATAATACAACTAATTGTATCATAATAAAAAATGAACTATGAGACAACCCAAGCCAAACCACCCCGCGAAATAACCTCCTTCGTCAATTTTTCGCTCGACCTTCTATCTAAAGCCTCCGTTGCCATCTTCCTAGCTCTGCTCTTCTCCGCGATCTTGACGCCACCGATCTCGGATAGATCGGCTGGAAGTTTTGCAACCCCGTACAAACCTTCCCCTCGCGCCCTCGACCCGATATGTTTCTCGTATGCGTCCACCGTGGCAGATATCCCACCAGTTGCTCCGATGGGTTTGATATCAGCAGCCCTAATCTTCAGCCTCCTTTCCTGATCTCGTGTCACCTTGTCCTCGGCATCTCCCATCGTCTGCAGGCGCTCTTCAAGGACAGAGAGAAGCATATTTCGATCCTTGACCTCCTTGTGCATGTCCCTAATGGCACCCTTGGCCTCTCTTACTTCCGCCTGAAGGCGGTGGCGCATCTCAGTCTCAATCTCAATCTTCTGATTTGCGACATCCCTGACCTTGTTTATGTTCGTCGCGTACTGCTCGAGCATGTTGGCGATCTCCTTCTTTAAGGCAGCATTCTCCCCCTCCAACTTTCCGATCCCTGACGAGTCTCTGCCTATGTCGTCCTTGAGCCTGCTAATTTCTCTCTGGTAAACAACGATGTCCTTCTCGCGCTCTTCGTACCTCGCAATCTGCACGTGGCATTTGTACAATTCGTCCTTAAGCTGCTCCTTGGTGGAAGCAAAGGTGGACAATTCAAGTTGCATCTGCGTGTTCGAGGCTTTCAGATGATGCATCTCCGTCTTAAAGCGATCGCTTTCCCTCGACAGCTGGACAAGAGGTGGGGGGGTCAGAATTATAAAGAATAACGATAACAAGTTGCTCGGCCTTGTCGCCCATTCTCACCTTCTCTGTAGCTTTCTTGTACCGCCTAAGCGTAGTCTGAGCAACAGAGAGCTCCTTCTCCGTAGCTCGATTCTGTTGGCGCAGTTGATGCCGCTCTTTCTCGACAGCCCTCCCCGCTGCGACCTGCACCCTGTCGACGAGTTCCATGGCCCGGCTCACGCTCTCCTCGCTCCTCTCGATCTTTTCCTTGTAGCCCTGTATAAGTCATAGAAGGAGCGAAGTGAGCCGAGTTGCACGAAATAAATACGTGCGCATATCGTAGCTGCAAGCGACAACCAACATTCTCACCTTTTCCAGCAGCCCGATGCGCTCCTGGAGGACACGCTCGGTCTCTTCCGCCGTCAGCTTCGTCCTACGAAGGGATTGGACCTCATCCTGCAGCTGCTCGGTCTTCTGTTTGGATTCTCGCCGGAGGGCACTCGACTTGGAGTCAGTCACCGAGAGATCATTCTCGAGGGTTGCAACTTTGGCCTTGAGGGCCTTGTTCTCTGCGAGGAGGGGGGGGTGAGCGGGTGCAGCCATAAAATGAGCGAACGAACTAAGGGCACGTCGGAGCTACAGAGGATCCTCATTCTCACCTGCCTTGAATGAGTTCAGGCTGGTCTCCTTCTCAGCACATTCATTCTCGAGCTGGGCGTTTGTGCTGATTGCGTCGGGAAGGAAGGGTGGGTGAGGAGGGCGAAGAGAGAGCGGGACGCACACACACACCGGCAAGAAAAGGCTCCCTGGGGCCGTCAACAATGTAACCACAATGTCTCACCTGGCAAGCTCGGTCAACTGACTCTGTAACCTCTCCACAACATTGAGGGCATGCCTCAACGTGCCAGCCTGCACGGAACCCGAAGTAGCGGACGTATTTCCCACATTATTTGAAGAATCATTCAAGGAAAGGATCGCTTGGGCAGGAGTTGGGAAGGAGCTCCCGTGAAGCGAGGATAGGAATGGTGAAGAAGGGCTATGGTTTGTTGAATTCACCTTTTCGAGGATACGTGACAGTGGTGTTGCCGCAGCTGAGGAAGTTACCGACGGCGAAGGTGACGCAGGCGGTGGACTGGCCATTTGGAGTTGTATAAACGGCTCCTATGGGCCCGGTGGACTGGGCCTTGGCCTTGAACCTTGCTGAAGAATTTGACCCGGAATTTGAGACCGCGGGTGTCACTTCTGCACACAAACAAATCTCATGTCCCTGCTGGTCGGACGAGCGCTTTTCATACTTCCCCGTGTCGCGCGGACAGCTAAATTTTTGACGGTGAGTTTGGAGGGAGACAACTAAGGCCTTACCACATTATGACCCCTCCCCCTCCCCCAACGCCATCTGTTGCACAAACCCTCTAATTTCTAACCTCCTTCTGCACCTTCCCCTCTCTCAAGATTGCTTTTGCCGATAAGATCTTCGAGGGTACGATGTCTCTCTTCAAACACGACAGACGTCTTGATTCTGCTTATAATTCCGACCTCAAGAGCCCAACATCACTAGAATCACTTTTACATTCTCTTCGAAATAACGACACATCGGTGCAGATTCTCGTGTTAGTGTTACTTCTAGTCGGTGCATTTCTCTTTGCCACATCAATAACCGCCTTGATCTCACTTAACCGAAAGAGCAAGAAGCTGCGTGACCTCCTTGAGTCAAGATCAATACCTTCAGGTGCTGCCCCAGGCAAGGCACATTTACCATACATACACATTCCTCCCACGCCTCCGCCGCGGGTCCCCGACGAAGAGAAGAAGGAGGATACAGGGGACGGAGAGGATCTCAAAGGGATGGTTTCCTCCTCTTCTCAGGTGACACCTTCGTTAAAGACAAAGAAAGAGCCGCTACCCCCCCCCTCTTCCTCATCTCGTCGCCGGCGGACCCCTTCCATTTCCCCCATGAGTAAAAGCGAGAGTCGGAAACAAATTACTTCGACAACACAAAGTACAGCAAGTACGCAGTTAGCCAAGCAAGCCTCGTGCAGCCCTCGTGGCGTCAAGAAGCTGACCCCGAACTGGATCAACGAATATTGGAATGCCGCGTGAATATACATATTGTAGAAATTTACTATCCATCGTTCTAAAAAAGACAGCACGCTAAAGTCTTGTTTTTGTTATCATTTTCGTTGTTATTAGCCCGTCAGGCAAGCGCTCTTCTCGTCAAGCGGAAAGACGACGCTACATTCCGCTGTGCTCTCGATCCCCCCTGTCCCTCCCCCCCTCCCTTCCCTTAACCACCAAATCGTGGGTCACATTACTGTCATTACAGCTGTAGTGACTGACGAAACTAAACACTCACAGCTTTGGCGTCCAGCACCTTGCCGGGCCATACGGTGACGCCTTATCACATATCTCACTTGAGACAGTGTAGTTGTACGCAGCTTGCCACGCAGTCGAATATTTGAACATGCCTTTGTAGGCCTCTGAAGTAAATCCAGCTGTGTTGGTGGCCCATCCTGTCACATTTTGGTTGAAGTCAGTGTTAGACGCAAACATGTATTGCATACTGGTAACCTTCTCAACATTCCAGTCTTTCAAGTCTTGGTTGAAAGCGGATTCCGCAAACATATACCCCATGTCAGTGACACTCGAGACGTCCCAGCCACCGATAGGTCGGTCGAAAGAGGAATCATAAAACATTCCGATCATACTTGTAACCTTCTCAACATTCCAGTCTTTCAAGTCTTGGTTGAAACCGGAGCCCGAAAACATACTCCTCATATCATTGACACTCGAGACGTTCCACTCCCCGATAGGTTGGTCGAAAGGGGAATCTTGAAACATTCCACGCATACTTGTAACCTTCTCAACATTCCAGTCTTTCAAGTCTTGGTCGAAATCGGAGCCCGCAAACATATACCTCATGTCAGTGACACTCATGACGTTCCAGCCTCCGATAGGTTGGTCGAAAGGGGAAGCATCAAACATTGCCAACATACTTGTAACCTTGTCAACATTCCAGTCATTCAAGTCTTGGTTGAAACCGGAGAACGCAAACATTCCCGCCATATCAGTGACACTCGAGACGTTCCAATCCCCAATAGGTTGGTCGAAAGAAGAACCTTGAAACATTGCGTACATACTTGTAACCTTCTCAACATTCCAGTCTTTCAAGGTTTGGTTGAAATCGGATCTCGCAAACATATACCTCATGTCAGTGACACTCATGACGTTCCAGCCTCCGATAGGTTGGTCGAAAGGGGAAGCATCAAACATTCCGATCATACTTGTAACCTTCTCAACATTCCAGTCTTTCAAGTCTTGGTTGAAATTGGAGAACGCTAAAATAAACGTCATATCAATGACACTCGAGACGTTCCACCCCCCAATAGGTCGGTTAAAAGAGGAATCATAAAACATTGATCGCATACTTGTAACCTTCTCAACATTCCAGTCATTCAAGTCTTGGTTGAAATTGGAGTACGCAAACATAAACCCCATGTCAGTTACACTCGAGACGTTCCAGCCTCCGATAGGTTGGTCGAAAGAGGAATCTTGAAACATTGATGACATACTTCTAACCTTCTCAACATTCCAGTCTTTCAAGTCTTGGTTGAAACCGGAGCCCGAAAACATACTCCTCATATCATTGACACTCGAGACGTTCCACTCCCCGATAGGTTTGTTAAAAGAGGAACATCCGTAAAACATAGACGCCATATCTTCAACACTCCCTGTGTTCCAATAACTGATATCGGCATTGAACGTCACTCGTGTTACATTCCCTCCGGTTCCACTTCCACAGTACTTGAAAACCAACTCTCTCATGCTTGTTACCTTAGCGGTATCCCATGCGTTGATCGTGCCGTACGTTGCAGCGTGAGCATTGTTCCATTTTGCAGGGCTTGCGCACCAGGTTGACATGGCCCAGAACATGGTGCCGGCGGTGGTGCTGTTGCCGTCTTTCAACGGCGTGATAGTAGGCCCGGGTTTGGGCGCAGGAGTTGGTGCAGGCGTTGGGCTCTCAGTTGGCTGCGGAGTTGTGCCCTTGTTGCCTTTCTTGCCCTTGTTGCCTTTCTTGCCTTTCTTGCCCTTCTTGCCCTTGTTGCCCTTGTTGCCCTTGTTGCCCTTGTTGCCCTTGTTGCTCTTCTTGCCGTTAGCAAAGATAATGTTGACACTGTCGCTGATGTCACTACCGCCAAAGGCAAAGTCCTGTAGGCCTCTTGAAGGGGACCTCAGCGATTTGTCAGTCCCGTGGCTAGTGATGACGAGTAGTACAAAAACTAGCAGCGAAGCAGCTAACAAAGCGACTAGTGACTTCATCTTTTGTCAATATGAATATGATCAATAAAGGCGAGGGCTGAGGAAAAGGGCAATTTTGTGTGAGATATCGCACGCTATGAGGGGAGAATAAGTCTTTAGTATTGTTTTGAAGGATGTTTGTGCCTTATATACGTATGTTTATAGACTTCTAAGGACTCAATCGACCAGAATTTGGAGTAGAAATCACATATCGAGAACGAGGCGTGTGGCGGAAATCCCTATTTTCTTGAAATGAAACAGTAGCGGGGGGAGGAAAGGCAGTGGTCGATACAAGCAAGTGATTCCAAAGCGTTTGCAATTGCTTCAACGCTTACCTCTGTCTGATGAAATCTTTTATGAGTTGTATTCCGAATATGAATGATTCCTTTCTTTTTTCCCTACTTTTTTGCAATTTAATTAATTTTGGTTTTGGATGAGAAGATTCGTTAGGCACATTACGACTACCTTAGTCCATAGATATCACTGGCCTACCTATTAGAGGAGACTACGAAGTAAACCTAGGAGAGTCCTGTAGAAATAAAAATTCTTGTTTTTGTTATCATTTTCGTTGTTATTAGCCCGTCTTAGTCTGAAGTCCTTCTCGTTTCAACCTAAGTTGGTGCTTTCACACCTCACTGGTCGCTACCCGCTCTCTCTCTCTTCGCTCACACGCCTCGCTATCCCGCTCGACAATTCGCCTTCGTCTCATACATCCATCATTCTTGTTACACTTTCCTTTCACTGTCGCTCTTTTCACGTCGCTTCGCTCCTCATTTCCCAAGCGGAAAGACCACGCTACATTCCGCTATGCTCTCGATCTCCCCTGTCCCCCACCCCCTCCCTTCCCTTAACCACCAAATCGTGGGTCACATTACAGCCGTAGTGACTTACGAAAGTAAAGATTCACAGCTTTGGCGTCCAGCACGTTGCCGGGCCATACGGTGACGCCTTATCACATATCCCACTAGAGACAGTGTAGCTGTACGCAGCTTGCCATGCAGTCGAATTGAAGAACATGTCTTCGTAGGCCTCTGAGGTGAACCCAGTTGTGTTGGTGACCCATCCTGTCACATTTTGGTTGAAGTCAGTGTTAGCCGCAAACATGTATCGCATACTTGTAACCTTCTCAACATTCCAGTCTTTCAAGTCTTGGTTGAAAACGGAGCTCGCAAACATATCCCCCATGTCAGTGACACTCATGACGTTCCAGCTTCCGATGGGTTGGTCGAAAGAAGAACCTTCAAACATTCCGTACATACTTGTAACCTTCTCAACATTCCAGTCTTTCAAATCTTGGTTGAAAACGGAGTAGTAAAACATAAACACCATGTCAGTGACATGCGAGACGTCCCAGCCTCCGATTGGTTGGTCGAAAGAAGAACCTTCAAACATTCCACGCATACTTGTAACCTTCTCAACATTCCAGTCTTTCAAGTCTTGGTTGAAACCGGAGTTCGAAAACATATACCCCATGTCAGTGACACTCGAGACGTTCCAGCCTCCAATTGGAAGGTCGAAAGAGGAACCATCAAACATTGAGTACATTCTTGCAACCTTCTCAACATTCCAGTCTTTCAAGGTTTGGTTGAAATCGGAGTAGTAAAACATATAGCCCATGTCAGTTACACTCATGACGTTCCAGCCTCCAATAGGTTGGTCGAAAGAAGAACCATCAAACATTGCGTACATACTTGTAACCTTCTCAACATTCCAGTCTTTCAAGTCTTGGTTGAAAACGGAGAACGCAAACATAAAATCCATGTTAGTGACACTCGAGACGTCCCAGCCTCCGATTGGTTGGTCGAAAGAGGAAAATTCAAACATTGCGTACATATTTGTAACCTTCTCAACATTCCAGTCTTTCAAGTCTTGGTTGAAACTAGATTCATAAAACATATACCTCATGTCAGTGACATGCGAGACGTCCCAGCCTCCGATAGGTTGGTCAAAAGATGTGCTGTAGAACATTCCGTACATACTTGTAACCTTCTCAACATTCCAGCCTCCGATAGGTTTGTTGAAAGGTGTAGATAGGAACATTCCGTTCATCCTTGTAACCTTCTCAACATTCCAGTCTTTCAAGTCTTGGTTGAAGCCGGACAACCCAAACATATACATCATGTTAGTGACATGCGAGACGTTCCATTCTCCGATAGGTTGGTTAAAAGAGGAAGATCTGTAGAATATTGCGTACATATCTTCAACACTCCCGGTGTTCCAATAACTGATATCGGCGTTGAACGTCTCTCGTGTAACATTCCCTCCGGTTCCACTTCCACAGTACTTGAAAACCAACTCTCTCATGCTTGTTACCTTAGCGGTATCCCATGCGTTGATCGTGCCGTACGTTGCAGCGTGAGCATTGTTCCATTTTGCAGGGCTTGCGCACCAGGTTGACATGGCCCAGAACATGGTGCCGGCGGTGGTGCTGTTGCCGTCTTTCAACGGCGTGATAGTAGGCCCGGGTTTGGGCGCAGGAGTTGGTGCAGGCGTTGGGCTCTCAGTTGGCTGCGGGGTTGTGCCCTTGTTGCCTTTCTTGCCTTTCTTACCCTTCTTGGCCTTGTTGCCCTTGTTGCCCTTGTTGCCTTTGTTGCCCTTGTTGCCCTTGTTGCCCTTGTTGCCCTTAGCAAAGATGATGGTGACACTGTCGCTGATGTCATTACCGCCAAAGGCAAAGTCCTGTAGGCCTCTTGAAGGGGACCTCAGCGACTTGTCAGTCCCGTGGCTAGTGACGACGAGGAGTACGAAAACTAGCAGCGAAGCAGCGAGCAAAGCGACTATTGACTTCATCTTTTGTCAATATGAATATGATCAATAAAGGCGAGGGCTGAGGAAAAGGGCAATTTTGTGTGAGATATTGCATGCTTTTAGGGCAGAATAAGTCTGAATTGTGTTTTGAAGGGTATGTGTGCCTTAAATACGTATATTTACAAGCTTCTAAGGACTCAATCGACCAAAATTTTGAGTAGAAATCACATCGTCGAGAACGAGGCGTGTGGCGGAAATCCCTATTTTCTTGAAATGAAACAGTAGCGGGGGTGGAGAAAGGCAGTGGTCGATACAAGCAAGTGATTCCAAAGCATTTGCGACTCCTTCGACGCTTACCTCTGTCTGATGAAATCTTTTATGAGTTGTATTCCGAAAGAAATCCTTTTGTCAGTGGTCAGTGGAATCGAAGGTCTTTTTCCTCTTTCTTTTTGCAATTAATTTTGGTATTTGGATGAGAAGATTCTTTATTACGACGATCTGGTTTAGCCCATAGATGGATGTCACTGGCCTACCTATTAGAGGAGACTACGAAGAAACCCTAGGAGAGTCCTCTAGAAAAGGTGCCCATCATTTCTTCTTCTTCATTTTGACGCCTCTCTCCTCGCTCAGCATCCTACACCAACCCCTCTCTAGCGAACCTCTTCCCCCCACCTGCAATATTCTTTTTCCCCGCTCTGGCCCCGTACTTGGCGTTCCTTTCCTTCCCTCCCCCCCCCTTCTTTCCTAGTTTGTTGAGCTCCATCTCATACCTCGTTGGACGGTCTCCAGAAAGCTTCCTCTCCCTGCTCAAGATTGAATCCTTCTTGAAGATCAAACAGCAGACACAAACAATCACGAAGAAGAGGGCGACCCCGACCCCGATCATCATTGCTGTCGTGATGTCCTTCCCAAATATCTGATCTTCATCACCCCCATTGACCCCCCCATTGTCATCCCTAACCAAAAAAGTCATGTCGGCGATGGACTGGTCGTAACCCTTAGTATTGCTTCCCTCCCAATTCTGCGCATCCATTATGCTGCTTACAAGTTCTGTCTTCGTTCCCTCCATCGTCCCGGTGTACCTGTAGTTCTTCATGTAGGGCAGCGTCACAGCCGCGACGCCGTCTAGCTCTGCTGGACAGGCGCTCTCGCCAGTCCCAAAGTCAAACTCCTCAACATCATTTCCCTGCTCTCTCATAGCCCAGCCATTCTTGGAGTAGGTCACCCCTCCGATGAAGGCGTACTTGTGAAGGTCCACCTCACCAGTCTGTCTATTGGTCGGATGACAGTAGGCTAGGATGGCCTCTCCCTGAGTTGTAAGCGCAAAGGAGCCCTCAATAGACTGCAGTTAATAGCGGGTTAGCTCTTGATGATGTCCTGCCCATAACCCCCGTCCATTCTCACCTCCCACTTATCTTTAAACTTGCCCGTCCCAAAGCCAAAGACGGTCCCCTTTTTGATGCCGTTCTCTGGAACCTGCAGCGCAACGATCCCCTCATTCATGTAGAAGGCGACTCCCGTCCAAGCGTCATCTGTCACGTAGATAGTCGTGAATTGCGGGATGTCCACCATTGCGACGAGCTGCAGGCTGTCTGTGGAGGCGCTGTCAAAGGCCACGAACATGATGTCGCCGGCTCTGATTCCGTTGCAGCCTCCCACAGCGTGCACAGGGGTCACGGCATCGTCTAGAATGGGCGAAGAAGACGTCGAAGGTATTTTTAACGAAGTGTGTTAGTGTTTTCGTGTCACGCGAGTGTGCTTGGCGTTGTATTCTCACCTCCACCCCCGTCCTCTCCGCCCCCATCACCGCCTTCCCCACCACTGTCGCCCCCTCCATCATCTCCGCCCCCCCCCTCACCCCCCTCCCCACTACAATCGATCTCAGAATATTCCTTGATCTCCTCCCCAAACACCTCCCCCACCAGCTCGGGGTAGTCCACGAATACGTTCCTGTTCCCCTGGTACTCCCCGCACACCCTCTCGTTCCTCTCCCTCTCCCTATCGTCCACCGGGTCTTCTTTGTGCCATTTGATGAGCTGGCTTAGATATCCCAGCCGTCCGTTCTCCCCATCTGGGCAGTCGGTTAAAGCCAGGTCCTTCCCGTCGGGGTCGTCGTCGCCGTCGTAACGGGCGTCCATGTAGAACATGGCGCGTGCGATGTCGCCCCTGAATCCGGAGGGGGGTAGCCAGCGTGTGGAATCGCTTGAAGTATCGTTGGGGCATTCTGCGTTTGCGGGAACGTTGCAGTCACCTGCATCTAAGCATTCTCCAACTGGGAGGGGGGAGCGAGGGAGGGGGGAGGATATAATCGCGGGGTTGAGAGGTTTGAAACGGGTGCCGACGGAAGGTGCTCCCCCCCCCCCCCCCACCCCAAAAAAGCCACTTACACAACTTGTTCCCCCTCGCAGCGTTCACCCCCCAGTCAGCTGGCCTCAGGTGGTGCAGGTCGCTGAAGTCCGGTCCCGTGTACCCCACCCCGTACGACTTTGGCCAGAGGTGCTCCCTGTTCCACCCCTTTGTGTCCCCCTGCAGGTCTGCCGCCATGGGAGTGTCCCTGTAAATGAGGTGAACATCGGAAGAGCCGGACTTATCGAGGTCGCGGAGACCGTCCCAGGCGTCGACCTTACTGCTTGAGGTGTAAGGGATAACGCGGACGTGGGTGTCCTTGAGGAGCTTGTGGAGGACACTGTGGGTTCCCAAGGGCTTACCGGAAGGGTAGTAATTTGAGGGATCACAAGAGGAGGAGAACTCCATCAAAAATGACGACGGACGAAGGGGTAGGGAAGGAGAGTTGGGAGGGAGAGGAGGATTGAATTGACGTCTATCTTTTCAGAAAAAAAAAGAATGCTGATGGATAATGGATTTCAAGCTTGGTCAAGTTGACCAAGGTTCGGGGACCAAGGGGAAGGGGCCTCTTTTTGAGGACCTTCGCAAAGTAACAATTTAAGTGTGGTAGGTAGGATTTTGATTTTTATACCCAAGTTTGTCGTGTTATTGATACATTTCTCCCCTTCCCCTTATTTTTTTGTTTTTTTGAATTCCTACTTTGTCCCTCCCCCCTCCCCCTTTTGTTCTCTCCTAACGTTCTTCAAAGTTCGCATAGCTCCGGGTTGTCCGTACAGTTCAATTCCCCTTTCTCGATCAAGTCGTTGAGTCTCCTCTTCATTCTCTCCACATCTTTCTCCGACGTCTCAACCTGCACGTTCTCGGTCCCGCGTTCAACTTTGTCTTCGACGCTTCTCTCAGTCTGGTACGAGCCCTTAACAGCGTCCTCTGGTAGGTCTCCCAGGAACTTGTCCTGCACGGCCTTGACTGCCTTAACGACAGTGCCTTGTGTAATGGCGTCGAAGTTGTTTGCTGCCTTTGCCTTCAGGTCGATCGCTCCGACCATGCCTGGTTCAGGCTTCATGCGCTTGGCCTCCTCCTTCGCGTTGATGGCCGCGGTGACCAGCCCGACGACCTTGAGGGTAGGGCAAGGGGACTTTGCAACGCTAACCTCGGGCCACTCCGCACCCGTGACCTCGGTGGCGTACTTGAAGAGGTTGAAGGTTGTCTCGATGTCCTTGACCTTGTCGGACTGCGATGAGCGAAGCGAGCAAGCGAGCCAGGAAAGGGTTAGGTTAAGGTAAGGGGGGCTGCTTCAATAATCGCCCATTCTCATCCCTCCCCTCCCCCTCCCCTTAACTCTTCGCTACAGCCTCTTAGAGTAACTCCCATTAACTCTGCGCGCTTCGCGCGTCTCACCTGTTCGTTCTCAAAGATAGAGTCCCACCCCCCTCCCGCTCCTCCCGCTCCCACAATCTGCCCTCCCTTCTCGAGTGCCTCCGCGCCCCTACCTTCACGAGGACCACCGTTCCAGCTCCAGTATACGCCTGATTTGGAGCAACGGGGATCGTGGCAGACCTGGAATAAACGCTGACCGGCCTCTTCTTCGCCGACGAAACCACCGGTTACGAACTTCATGAAAACTGGAAAGTACTTCCTGCGAGGAGCGTAAAAGCGAGCCAGAATTAAGGGTTAGGTTGACGTTTAGGGGTCTGCTTTGACAATCGCCCAATACTCACCTAAACCACGGTCTCTTTTCCCTAAAAAGAGGGCTCTCCGCAATGCACCCTGGGTAGATGCTCGAGAAGCTGATCCCCGTAGCCTTATGGTACCTATCATGTAGCATGTTAGCCGTCATCATAAGCACGAGCTTCGAGTCCTTGTACGCTTTTGCGCCTATGAAGTTGTAGCCGTCTAGCATGGAGACGGGGTTGGTGAAACCTGCTTTAAGACCGTCGAGATCCTTGAGGTCTGCGACGGGGTAAACGCCACCGCCACCGACGGTGTTGTCGTTACCGGTTACGCTACCGACTGTTACGACACGGGCGTCGGGACTGAGGGACATGTCGGCGATGAGCTTTGATATTAGCAAGAAATGAGAGAGGAAGTTCGTCTGCGGGGAGCGAGAAGCGAGGGCAGGAAAAGGGTTGGATTGACGAAAAAAGGCGGGCTTCAATTGTTAGCCTATTCTCACCTGCATCGTCTGCTCGTGTCCGTCCTCTGACCATTTAGCGTGCGGTAGTGAAGGTTGGTATATCCCCGCGTTGCACACAAGCCTGTCGACCGGTTTGGTCTTCTTGAACTCGAAGAGTTCGTCGACGAAGGATTGGACAGATGAGAAGGAGTTAAGGTCGAGGTGCATAGGTGTGAAGTTGTCGCGGTCGAAGTCGTCGAGTCCGGCAACGACGTCCATCTTGTCGAGGTCGCGGACGGCACCGATTACGTGGTACTCCCCTGTTCGAAGTAGAGCCTGAGCTGCCTTACGGCCCATGCCGCTGGAGGTGCCTGTGATTACTACGAGCTTCTTGTCGCCGAACTGCGACGAGTGGACAGGAAAGGGTTGCATGCATTAGTTGGATTGAATTCGGGGATGATGATGCGAGGGTGAAGTTTGCTTAGATTCTGGGTCGTTCTCACCTGCTTCTTAACATCCATTTTGTTCTGGGATGGGCGAGCGAGCGAAGTGAGTCAGGAAAAGGTTTGCATTGCTTAGTGTGTGTGTGTGTGTGTGTGTGTGTGCATGTGTGTGTCTGTCTGTCTTCTGTCTGTCTGTCTGTCTGTCTGTCTGTCATCGTCTCCTAAATAATCTACCCCCTCTTCCTGCCCTCCTTTTCAAAGTCCAACTTCAGGTCCACGTCTAAGACCAAAACACCTTTCGGGAAATCGAGAACGTGTTGCATACTCTCCCCCTCAAACATGAAAAAAAAAGCCAGCTGCAAGAGGCATCTGCCAACCCCAACGAACTCACCTTGACATTGTTCATGTTGAATGATGGTAACTTCAAGGCGCTCATCCACTCGTAAGGTGCGGCATGGGGTAAGAAGGCAACCAGGAGGAGGAGGAGGACGGAGAGGGGACACTTCTGAACATACATGATTACAGCAGATGATGTCGGGAAATTATGTGGGGGTGGATTTTGGAACGATTTGGATATCTTTCGGCGTTTTAATGAGTGATTAGGATACTATGGGTATAGATATGTGTTTGTGGGTAGTTAGTTATGCGATTTGTACTAATTTAGAGGAAGAAATGGAGAAATTGAGGTTTGTGGATTCTTCTGCAATCCGAACAAAGCTGGCTTTCCAAACTTCAATTCTTCTTCTTCTCTTATCCGTCGTTTTTATACACCTCAGACCAATCACATACACAATATATTACCACTAGATACTAATAAGTACACCAAACGCTCCTAAATATCTCTAAATCAACAATCATCTTCAGCCGAGATCACCAATGATGTATACCACCATAACACTCACTATGACCATCATGCTCGTATCCATGTTCCTCAATGTGGATGCATTCGTCGTTATAAAGACTGGAGGGTGTTTAAGGTGAGGCAAAAAGGTGTTTAAGTGCCTAAAGATAAAGCTGGCCCGAGGTGAAGTTGAGCTCGGTTTGGTTGAGGTTGATATACACACACATATATATAGATGGAAATAGTTTATTCATTGACCCTCCCTCCCTCCCCTCCCCCAGTGTCTCTCCCCTTTACGTAATGAAGCCTCCCAATAAGTTAAAGAAGGCATTATGGGAGGACGTTGACCGTAAGCTCCTCGCAGACACCGAATCCGGAAAAACCACCGGAACAGTATCCGTAACCTTCACCCAAGGCTCAGACACCCGCAACACCATGGCTCTCCCAGGTCAGGGCTTAAGCGAGGTAGCGACTCAGGCTGATCAGTTCATAAAATACAAATGCAAGAAGGGTGAATGCGGGACGTGCGAAGTCCTGGTTGACGGGCAGTGGGTTAGGAGTTGCGTTACGAAGATTCCAGGGGGGGTGGAGGAGTATAACGTGCAGGTTAGACCGAGCATGGTTAAATCTAAGAAAGGTAAGAGATAGGGGGAGGGGGGAGGGGGGAGGGGTTGGGTTGACGTCAAAGGGTTGGAAGAACGTGAGCGACGAGGTGGCCTATATGAAGCTCTCTGACGTCTCGCTTCGCTCGCCACCTCGCTTCGCTCGCCACCTCGCTTCGCTTGCCGCCTCGCTTCAACTCCACTTTGTCAGCGTCCGGTTTCTTCTCTGTCCAATCGTTCCGTGACGGTTTCGTAAACAACGCCCTAGGTATGGTCGGACTCGTCACGGAGGGAGCGAAGGAAGATGAGAACTTCGATCATAGGATGACGGAGGAGGAAAGGTGAGGGAGAGGTTTTGGGGGAGGGGGGGGGGGGGGGAATGAAACTATGCTAGAATCACGAATCGTAGACACGAATCTAACACTTTAGTGAATTCGTCGCGACGACGCGTTTTAGGATTAAGGAAATGGTTAGGAGGAAAAAGGAGGAGAGGGAAATGAACGGGAATTGAAGAGGAGAGGGTCGGGGGTGAAAGCTGAGCGGGCTTGAAAATGCCAATGCTGGAGTAACGAGAAAGGAAGTAGGGGGGGGGACAGTCTCCAACTGGTTCGAATAGTGAACATAGCTTCATAATTTGCTTGTGAAAAATGTTTTGACGAAAAATTAATGGATAATACTACCTCACATGAGCTTCCATTTGCCTCTTGATATCTTCGATCATGCCGTCCAGGTTCTTAGTGATAGAATCCGGGTGCCTATTGGTCCCTCCCAGCCAGTCTGGAACGTCCTGCTCACCGTTTGGCAATATCTTGATCAGCTCCTCCTTGAAGTTGGAAGGCAGGAGCATTTTTGACTTTATAGACAGCGGGAGAACAGGCTTCATAAGCTTCATGAGTGCCTGCGCCACGGCGTTGCTCTTCGCCAGGAAGAATCCCAGTCTGTCCGGGAACGCCTTCACAAAGAGCTTGGCCATCCCCAAGAAGAATGCCGGCTTCGTCACGGCCCTCGCATATGGCAGCGTCTGCGAGTCAGCGACGACGGTGAACTGCGTCACGCCCTCGGGCATTACACGGTAGACGGACTCGAAGAGAAGGACGTAGAACCTTATCTTCCGGGCGCTGTCGAACCTCCTCCAGTCCATGGCACCGAAATTCTCCCAGAGGATCGGACGACCGGACTTGTCAACACCGTGCCAGTACACGGCGCCCTCGAGGAACTCGATGTTGAGGTCGGAGTCTTGTCCAGCTGACAAGAGCTGCGGATGAGGCGAAGTGAGAAATTGAATCGCAAAATTAGCAACGGGGGGGGAAAACATAGACTGCCTTTCGCCAGCCCCCCCCCGCCTCACCTCATCAACGCCGGACTTGCTCCGCCACTCCATGTAGGCTTCGAACTTCTTACGCGCGTACTCGATGGTACGCCGCTCGCTCCTCTTCTTGCTATTCGGCTGGCTTAATACGGACTTAAGGTATGTGTCCGTGATGATGGATTTAGACTCTGGTAAAATTATGCTCAGGTCGCTCCTGAGTTTCGAAGCGTCGGCGTCAGGGACCGGGTAGACCATCGAAGTAGCAGACGAGCTCTTGAACTCCGCGGCCGTCGGCTCTGCTGCTCCGGCAGCTAAGGCTGCTGTGGGAGATTGGGCCTCATCGGTGCTGCTGATGTCCTCGCTGGGGTGATCATTGCAACACATGCACGAGTTGAGGTGTTCGATAGTAAGCAATAAGAAGGAAAGAGACAAAAAGGCGTGACTCCCTACATTATAACGCTCGCCGCCTTACCTTCTGTTCTTAGATCCACCGAAGTTGAGGCTAAGCAAAGCAACGGAAGCAGAGGCGATGAAAAATGTTAGAAGGAAGCGGGCAAAGCTTTCGTGAGGGTAGTATAGGGAAACATAATGGTATAGGTTGATGGACACAAACGTGAGGGCGAAGTACTGAAGAGAGCGAAATGTTTCATTTTTCTCACGATTTTCGTCATTCGACGACAACGACCTTGACGGCAGCGACGACGACGTTGAGGAGCGGATCAATTTGGGGCTAGAACTAGCCCTGCGGTGATTGGCAGATATCTTGACATCATTGAATCTATAGTGGACCTTGTCCTTGATCGGACTGGCCGAGTTTGAAGTGCCAGAACTTCGAAGCAGGTAACCTTCTTGGACCAATTGGCGCAAGATTTCCTCAGCCTCTTCGGGTGAGGAAGCACTTCCAGAGTCCATGGTGAGGCACTTTACAAATGACCTTCCACTGAACTTCGGCGGCTTGCCTGTCTTTTGGGAGATGGACGCATCGAAGGAACATGACAGCTTGAGGTGGCCAATGAGCTCGAGGAGCTCATGGTCCGGCCTCTTGATTACCATTAAGTTATCCCTAGGGGGTGGGCTTATCGATGGGCAGAGGAGGAAATGAAAAAATAATGTTACGGAGGTTGAGAGGGTGAGGGGTTGGTTTGGGCCTTGTAGCGTGCAAATGGAAGGAGAAAAACACTACGAGTTTAGCAAAAGAACAAAGGAAGGGTGAAGCTCGGCGGGGGCGTTTCGGTTCAAAACCTTTTAGTGGGTGCAACAGTTGGTGGTGATGCAAAGGCTTGGAAATTTGGATCTTTCTGAACTGACCAATTTACCCCCTCCCTTTCTCTCTTTCTCCCAACATTTACCGTCGATTTTACTAGCAGAAAACTCAGAAACAAGTATACCGACCCTACTGCCCATAGTATCAAGAAAAAGACTGTAGAGTTAGTGTCCAAAGCTAGGAGAGCAAAATCTAACGCTGCTCTAGTTGTATTGCAACTGACAGCCACATCTTGGGGTGAGGAGTCCGGGGAGGTGTTCGCAGGCCCGGGAATGGATTGGGAGAACGCACGAGGGCGCATATTTTGGTATTGGCGACGCTCCTTGGACTTGGCTCTGGCTTAATCCGACCAAAATCTTCTGCAACACACAACCTCTTCTAACTGTACCCCCCATCCCAGATGACGGACCAAAAGAAGAGCTCGTTTGATTTCGAGTCAATTTCTTTCTCCGTTCCTTTGAAGGGAGGGAGTAAAAAGACGATTATCAATAATGTCTCCGGGCAGGTATGGCGAGCGAAGCGAGCCGTGGGGGGGG
>BRYA01000564.1:71906-92335 GCA_030267965.1 Triparma columacea
ACCCCCCCCCACGGCTCGCTTCGCTCGCCGCCCTCCAGGTCAAATCTGGGGAGACGCTAGGCGTGCTTGGGCCCAGTGGAGCGGGAAAGACAACGCTTATGAGCGTGCTAACGCTCGAGGGCTTTGGCGGAATCTCTAGTGGATCCTCGACTTTGAATGGCCATCCGCTTACCCCAACTCTGTTCTCCTCTCATTGCGTCATGGTATCGCAGGCTGACCACCACTGGGCCTTCCTCACAGCCCGGGAAACAGTCCGTATCGCTGCCCAGCTCTGCTTGCCCCCCAAAACTGACATCGACAGTGTAGTTGAGAATATGCTTTCTGATATGGGTCTCCAGATTTGTGCGGACACGAGGGTTGGTAATCAGTTCATCAAGGGGCTCTCGGGCGGCCAGAAGCGCCGGCTCTCCTTAGCGGTCGCTCTGATCAAGAGGCCCGAGCTGATTTTCCTCGATGAACCCACGTCGGGCTTAGACGCCGCTGCTGCTGCGTCAATCATGACTTGGTTGAGCAAAACAGCAAAGAGCAGCAACCTTATTGTCTTCTGTACAATTCACCAGCCATCTACCAAGGTCTTCCTGATGTTCGACAAAGTGATGCTCCTTTCAAACGGCCGCACCGCATACTTCGGCCCCTCTCAGGACGCCGAGTCGTACTTTAATTCCATTGGCCATCAGCTCCCCCCTTCCACCAACATTGCCGACTTCATGTTGGATCTCGTAAACTCGGAGTTCACAGACAAAGAGCAGGTACTATCGATACTCGACACATGGGCAACGCGCTCGTCCGCCCCGCTGACTTCTGTCACACCCTTAACGGCCGAAACAGCCTCGCACACGCTCTTCAGCGAGGTCAAGATCCTTCTTCGCCGTCACTTCATCCTCGTCTTCCGCGATCCCATGGTGTACCTAGGGCGTTGCCTGATGTTTTGTTTCATCTGTTCTTTCTTTGCAGCTATCTACATCAAGAGTAGGGACAGAGTACAGGAGCAAGTTCTATTCCGCATGGTGAGGGAAGGGAGTGCGTGGGTGCGATGGGGGAAGGCTTTGCCTACCTTATTTCGCGCAAAAAGACAACGCGTACCCCTACTCACTCTAACAATCAATACCCCCCTCCCCCCAGTTCTTGATTATGTGGCACGTTGCAGTCCCAACATCCCTGGGCGTCATTGCAGTCTACGTGTACAACACAGAGTTCTTCAGTGTGAAGAAGGAGGTTAAGAATGGGTTATACAGGCCACTCTCCTACATGATCGCCAACTTTATCATCCAGGTCCCGTTCATGGTTATCCTGTCCATGTGCGCCGTGACCATATCAGGGTACGGGATAGGGAACTGGAGTTTGGAGAACTACCCCCAGATCGTCATTGTATACGGTTGCGGCCTGTTCGCGTTTGAAAGCGTGGCACAGCTTTTTTCAATGCAATCCGACCCCCTATTGGGAATGCTCAACTTCATGAACGTCTGGTTTAGCGCTTTTCTCTTCGCTGGCATCATGGTCCCACGGGAGGACGTTGTCTGGCCCTTCAGGTGAGTATTGAGAGATGCTTTGGAGATGACGTCTTCGTCTTTGCGTGTTATCTTTCTTTGCGGCATTCTATTTTAAGCAATATACTCGCTTCTCATTCTAACATTCACACACGCACACGCAAATCTCATCTCGCACATCTTTTTTAAATTTTTTTTTTTTTAAGGCTGGCCTGCTACATTCTACCTCTCAATTGGGTCCTTCGCTCCATGGCATATTTAGAATTCTCCGCCGGCACGTACGATGGAGCCGAGCTTTGCACAGACACTTCAGACCAGGCGTGCTTCTTCCACGTGGACGGGGACGGTAACCAGATCATTCCGGGCTGGACTTGCGGTGAGAGCAACAAACTTCAATGTATGGGAAGAGAGGGTATTCAGGTTCTCGACTCTATGGGAGCAAACTACAAGAGTCTCACCTCTGAGAACAACGTGGCCAAAGACATTTCTATTTGCCTCCTAATCACGGCAGTTTGTAAGGTCGGGTACATTTTGTTGATGAGGCACAAGTGCCTAATGGCGTCGAAAATTCTCTCTCCTGAGGAAGCTCACAAGGCGGCGTCGGCTTCGAAAAGCAGTTCAGGGTTGGGGGAGTTCGAGGAGAGAAAGAAAAGCACCCAGAAAATGGTTAACGTCACGGATAATAGCAGGCTCTAGGTATTCACTAAAATTAAATCCGCATGCTACATCTGAAAAGTATTTGTCCTCCAAAATCTTTTTGGATTCTTAAAGATTACCCAGCGTCCTTTGCTTGCGTTGTCTTTCTCGTTTTCCTAAAGTGCCTCGACAGCTCTCCAACGGCTTGGATTGACGTGTCAGTCACACCAGGCATATGGACTTTATTACGCGTCACGTACAAACTTGGATGCTCCGAACTTGCTCCAAATCTCTTTGGCTTGACGATAACGCTCCTGTTTATCAGCTTATTATAAATAAAAACCTGCCTGCGGCCCATCTTTACGTACTCAATAGCAGGCAGGTTGACAGGGAGCTGAGCAGTGTCTTTCGAGTGAAGGTGATCGTTCGTCTCTTCTATTGTGTGGCTCGACGAATTGGCCTCAATCGATCTCTGGTATTCAGCCAGTTTCCGACTTTCCAATTCGTTCTCCAGCCTCTTTGCCTCCTCTTCTTCAAACCGTCGATCTTCTTCAGCCTTTCTTCGCTTTTCTTCATACATTGTCTCCATTTCCTTCACTTTTGCCTTGCGGTGGCTTGAGGCTTGCTGGTTCACAACCTGTTCCAATTTTCTTCCCATGTTCGCGTGCCCTCCAGCTCTTGCCCAATGCCGCGGTGTCTCGCGATCCTTGTTGAATGTTTGCCAAGTCGCTCCGCACTCAATTAGCGCAAGACAAGCATCACTCTTGCCATTCCTAGCAGCAAAGTGCAAAGGGGTGTGCCAGCCGAATGTCGTTTTAGCATTTGGATCTGCGCCCGCCTTTTTTATGAGATATTCTATAACGTCGGCGTGGCCTTCTGCCGCAGCTCTGTGCAGCGCCGTCACACCACTCCACTTGGTTTTGTTTACATTCTCTCCCTCCCACTCAATAAGCTGCCGAAGACGCTTAACATTCCCCAACCTAGCGGCCAAGTGGATATCTCCAATCCCGTGATCACCACGGACGTCAAATCCATCGTCAGATACTTCTTTTCCTGCAGGGTTTAGTGGTAGGCGACCCTCAACACGAGCCGCTGCCTTCTCCCAGGGCCTCTCTTCATCGAACTTTGCGTATGCATCATTGGCAAGCTCATCCTGATACTTCTTCTTTTCTTTGCGGGAGTTCTGCTTCTGCAGCGACGCAGTCAGCTTGATCTCATAATTGTTTTTGAACATTTCAGAGCGCTGCAGTTAGTCTCAAGATTTTGTACTTGAGGCGTTCTTGAAAATCCAGAAGGTCTTAAGAGACGATCCAGAGTCGAAGAAAAGAGAAGTCAGTAACAGTTTGGGAGAAAGGCGTAGAATACAGAGATGGGGGTTGGGTGGAAAGCCCAATTTGGGTTTTCCAGGTCAAAAACCTCAAAAGCTTCCTTAACAAACAAACGGACTTAATATAAAGGAGGAAAAGCAGCGGTCTTTCACATTTAATTCATGGTCACTGCGACAAGAAGCAGGGACTGGAGTTTAGGCAACGCAATGAACGTTGAGGAAATTATAAAACACCAGAAAGGTGGTTACACTTTTTATGTAGCAACAACATTATGACAGAACGTAGAACCACGTGCTGGGACCTTACGCAGCTATTATTAGCATCCGTCACATTAGCATATTTCGTACCTCCCTGTCACCTCGCTGAAGCAAACAATGTCGCTTGCTTTAAGGGTTTTTCGGTTCGATGATGTGTCGGGGAAAGCGGCAGAGAGAGCGTCATTCACAATTCTCTTAAACCTTGGAATGTCCTTTACTCGAATAGCAACCTCCTTGTTGGGAATTCTGCATCGAATGTCTGCAGTGCACGCTGCAGACGTCCATCCCTGGAAAATGTCTGAATAATTGGGCTCTGTCTCTCCTTCGGACTCAGAGGCCAGGTAGCGGTAGTGGTGCAGTCCGGAATTGGCGGAGAGCCTCTGGAAAATGGGATGCTCAAAGCGCTCAGAGCTGATTTCAATAACACTAGTACCTGGCGGCATGAACATAGTGTTGACGAGCGCCGCACCGTGGATGCTGATGACCAAAGTCGACTTAGCGACCGCAGTCATCTGCTCTTCGAAGGGTGTTTTCTCATCAAAGGATACAACCTTGATGCTAGAATTAAGGTTAGGAAATAATTTGGAAAGTACATCACCAATCGAATTCACGACCTCCTCTTGATTCAGCAATTGCCGGCCCTTTCCAACCCCGGGCTCTCTCACGAGAAGGGTGACCAGAGGTGAATGCCCAGGGGGAGAGTAGGGGGAACCTTGCAAGAGTCGATCCTCGATTTCGAAAGAAGATCTGCCCTCGTAATAGCTAGAGACTCGGGGGTAGGACTTAGCGACGAGTGAACGGAGGGATTGGGCATCAATTACCCCACCGACGAGCTGGATTGATGGACTGACGACGGTCAACTTTTCCGCACACGCAGTTTTGGACGAGAAAAAGGTGGAATCCAGAATTGGCGACGAGGCGGTGACTAAATTCAGGAATGATGACTGCCAATCTGTGAAAGAACTGACGTTTCTGTCGGTTTCAAACGTCACGTCGAATCGATCATGCCTTAAGGACGCTGTCAAGGCAGGAATCGCGCAGTGCCATGCAAAATGACACGGGTTTGTGGTCCCCCCGTCGATATCTGGAGGTAAGAGGAGGGCCGACTCATAGCTATCAAAGCTTTGGTACAATTCTTGATCATTTGAGATCTCTACGATCACGTTCGAGGAGCGGGGGAACATCACATCTGGTTTAGGGAGGGGCGGAAAGGAGACGGAAAACACTGGGATAGCTAGACGTGAGTCGAACTCATGGTTTCCCGAGACATACACGGGAGGAGAATCCGTCAGACGAGGAAAAATAGTCACCTTCCGAACGCCTCCCTCAATCTTGCTGACACAAGCCTTGAAAGGCAACGTGAGCATTTCCGTGCCATCGCCAAACGTCGTTGTTATAGACGACGACGTCTTTCCCCCAATTTGTTCCTTATCATCGCAAATAGGGTTGCATGTTTCCGCCAAGAGGCGCCCTCCATTTGAATCGTAATCGAGTTCTTCACACCCGATTAGTTGCCTCACTGTTTCTATCTCTTCAAGGCTTATTTTGAAGTCCCCCTCTGAAGCATCTACGAGGAGCGAGTGTGCGGTGAGCGAAGCAGGCCTCAAGAGTATACTTTTACCGTTGTGAATTTTGGCATAGTGCACCCAATCTCACCTTCTCCGACGCAGTTGCCCTCCCCGGGAATTTGGACAAGGAAAACTCCCCTCAACCTCGCGATTTGAAACACCTCCCAGTCCTCCGTTCGGCAAGGTGGCATGATCTCAACGTACAGCGAACCCGGCCGCATGAAGGCCAAACCGGCCGCGTGGGCGCCCCTGGGAGCGATCACGACGTCAGCCGATCCCCACAAACTAATTTGGTCATGCATTGTCATGTCCCCAAAGATTGGCTCTGTAACGTTGAGGCCGATTTCTCCCATTTCGCCGCAGAATTTCGTTCTCACCAAAAGATCCTTCAGCTGATTATAGTTCCCCAGCCTCCTTCTTGGTGCGTCTTGACGGCCGTAGATGGAGACTTGAATTTCTTTCCCGGACCTAACTGGAAGATCTGTGTTTTTCACCTTCGCTGCGTCCGCGAAGAGGCTGATAGCTTTGGCTTGCTTGGATGCTGTCGTATCCATAACGAGGCCGTCTCTGTCAAGATCTCCCGGAATAACAATTTCAGAAAAGCATCGCACAGTATCGACATCGTTGTCATATTCGACAATATCAGGTTTCTGTTGGGAGTAGGAATCCTTTAAAGCGAGATAAAGCCAAGCCGCCAATGGTTCACATCCCCCCCCGCTAAATTCCTTTAGTCCGCTCGACCGCATGCTTTGGTGCAGCACCGCATCCTCAGTTGGTGTGCAACTTGTATTTATCATTGACCAGCGCTTCGGAATGACCAGCCTTTCGAACCCCCCCCCAACCCTCTCGGTAACAAAGTAGGCAACCTCCCGCGCGAAATCGCTAAATGCATGACCGAAGTTCAAGAGAGTATGGGAGTCGTGCACAAATAAAGTTGACCCGGTCTCCAAATCAGCAGGAAGCTTCTCAGCCCGTTTCACCTTGAGTTGACGAGGTTGACAAAATGCGTCCAAGCACTGCTCGCCTATATTGTATCCCCATGGCACGGCGTCTGGAACAATTCTCATTTCGTCTCCAACAACAATAAGGCTTCCCTCCCCGTCGACGCAAGCATTTTTGAGACTGGAGACCGACCTATAAACGTTTATCTCGGGTGCGTTTAACATGGTGATGGCTATCGGCTCGGCAAGCTTGAAGCATAGCAGGATATGATTGAGGTACTCTCCAGCTTCGGCACGCACAACTTCAGTCTTTTCAATGTCGAGAACAAGTGGGTTCCCCGCCTCCCTAGAGAACCGTTCAATATCTCGTCGCCACCGGGCGGGCGTTTTGCACCCAACATGACCGTCCCCATGTTGACTCGGCATTGCCGCCGAGAAGAGCAGACGGCTCGTGCTCGATTTCCGAAGAGCCCTGGCTAGCCAGCGAATCAGGAGGGGATGCTTAGATGGATGCACATGTTCGGCAGCTTCAAAGGACATCACAAGCTCAAAGTCGCCCGAGAGGAGCGTTGGATCGGTGCCTCTCGTAGTCGTTTCTATGGGAGGAGGTCCGGACAAATAGTCTGTAGAATCCAGTGTTGCCCCAGGAAATAGACAGTGCTGGCTCACTAGCGGCTCGACGGTCACCCGTCGACCAGCCCCTTCCGGGAAGGCAGCTGCGTACATTCCAACAGAACCACCAAAATCAACCACGCCTGCGGGCGGGCAAGTGAGGAAGAGAGAGCGAGTGCATGAGAAGCCAGCGGCAGGACAAGCGAAGCGACGAAGCTGAAGGATCATATCATTAGGCACCTCACAGATGTCGCTGCGCTGCTCCTGCCCTCGTTAGATCTCACCTTTCCCTGTACTCGCAACAGTGGGGAACAGTGACGGTAAGGCCGCCCTGAAGGACGCCTGTTCCGAAGCACTGTACGTTACACACCCCCCACCCCCGTCGCCCTCTTGCTTCCATAGCCACGCCCCGCCAACATCATCCGCACAGCTTCCTCGTTCCCCTCGGCTGCTGCAGTTCTTGGAGGAATCCTTGGTTTCCTCCTCATCGCCGACGCGCTCCCACCACTCTTCTTCGGAGTCCTGGGGATGCATCCAAACATAAGCTCCGCCGGCTGTTTGGTCGCCCGCGCTCCAGAAGCAGCACGCAGGTCCACCCGCAAACTTGGGCTCACCCGCCCCCTCAAAACCTCTGCACTCTACCTCTCCCCAATACCAGCACTGGTTCTCAACCGCCCGCCACAAACTTTCAGAAACCGTTTTTGTTCCAACGGGAACGCCGCGCTGTGCAGCCTCAGCGGCCATCATATTGGCAGCCTTGTCTATGAGATCCCTTGAGACTATGTCATAGTTATTCGGCTTCCACGTCGCCAGAAAGATTCGTCCATCGTCGGAAGTGAAGGGAATAGAAACCCCTGACACCTCCCTGGCTTTATTATAAACCTTGTAAGACGTAATTTGAGCTGCCACAATGTCATCACGATCCTCCCATGTTATTGTTGTTGGGCCTGCTTCAACGCCCAATGGTCCGAAGACAGCACAGTTGATCGCGACCAATCCAAGCAAACGCATACAAGCCATTTCAAGGGACCGGCGCCTTGAAAGCAAACTTTTGCAACCCAAAGGTGAGGACAACAGATTTTGAGCACTTTTTTTGGACTAGGGGACAGAGGACTTTCACCTCACACGGAGCTTCTCTGGGTAAGTAGCTCGATCCATGTACGAGAGACGGACTTGGCGACGATAGTTGCGCACCAAATGGGCAAGAGTGGGCAATTTCCTCATATCCTCTGCTCCCGATGTTGGATTGAAAAATCGGAATCTGACATCTCCTGTTGGGCGTCAACGTTGATTTACTTCAAGATTTCCGGGATCTAACTACAGGGGATGACGGGGCGGTCACAAGTTCTCACCAAAATTACCAGGGAGCCGAGAGATTTCCCATGGTCTCTACACTCCGACACTCTGCTCCAGAACTTCAGTTGGTCGAACGTCCCAATGGTTGTCTCAACGCCGGGCCTGTCCTTTTCGTATTGACTTTCGACATTGTCAAGCTCATACATATTCTAACCTTCACCGATCCGTACACCCACCGCTCAGATTCCAAGATACAACACGAGTTGAGCAACCGCACATGGACGTGGAGAATGAACCCCGAGGGGGGAGCGGAGAGGGCGTAGAGGAGACTAATATGCCACAAGTCAGTGCCTCAGTGTCTGAGAATCGACTCTGCGAACCTAATATAGGCAGTGAGAGGACAACTGTCTCAACATTGGGTATTGATAGGCCTCATGGAGACGCCGGACAAGGTGAGTTTCGCGTCGGGGGTGGAGTTGGAAGAGCGCTTATTGTATATTCCAGTGGATAAAGGAGAAGTGTTTGAGGAGCATGTTGAAATGTTATCAAAAATCTCAAAAAAACATCATATCGCCAACACCTGCAGACTCTGAAAATGATCAGGGGGACGCCAGACGAGGTGAGTAAGCGTCGGGCGCTCGAGGAGGAAAAGAACATTTTTATACTTCAGTAGAGGGCCGGAGATGTGTCGGAGGACAAGATGAAGTTTGCCACTTTTGCTCACTTTTCCCCTCTTTGTCGTTTCCTCTGCAGCATCTGAAATGTCTCACGAGGACGCAGGACGAGGTGAGTTGTGCGTTGAGCACCAGATAAGGAAAAATGCGTTTTAAGCGGAACACGCGGAGCCGTTCGCAGAGGGCCTGGCCCTCGGCGTCGAGCTCGACGGGCGGCGGCCACGGCGCGCCGGTCTGCGGTGACCGCATCGGGTCCGTCTCCGGCGACTGCATGGGTTTCGTCTGCGGCGACCGCATGGGGCGCTTTTGCGGCGACGGCATGAGTTCCGTCTCTGGCGACCGCGTGGGGCGCTTGATATGCTACACAGAAACGAGGAGCACGCGTTGATATCTCTTCATGTTGACTAACAAACACCATAGTCGCCATTACCGCAGACTCTCAAAACGGTCACGAGGACGCCAGACAAGGTGAGTTGTGCGTTGAGAGGCGGAAAAGAAAAATACATTTTAATACTCTAGGGGAGAGCGGGAGAGTCGCGGGAGGAAGCGTTGAAACTTTGTAGTTTTTTATCACCGCCTGCGTGCGGAACGCGCGGAGCCGTTCGCGGAGGGCCTGGCCCTCCGCGTCGAGCTCGACGGGCGGCAGCCACGGTGCACGCACGCGTGCGCCGGTCTGCGGCGACCGCATGGGACCCATCTCCGGCGACCGCGTGGGTTCCGTCTGCGGCGACCGCATGGGGCGCTTCTGCGGCGACCGCATGGGGCGCTTCTGCGGCGACCGCATGGGTTCCATCTCCAGCGACCGCGTGGGGCGCTTGATATGCTACACGGAATCGAGGAGCACGCGTGGAAATCTTTTAATTTTACTAACAAACACCATAATCGCCATCACCGCAGACTCTAAAAATGGTCACGAGGACGCGGGACGAGGTGAGTTGTGCGTTGAGAGGCGGAAGAGAGAAAGGACAATTTAATACTCTAGGAGAGAGCAGGAGAGTCGCAGGTGGACACGTTGAAACTTTGTATCTTTTTCTCACTTTTACAACAATGTTGTCCCCTTCACAGTCTCTAAAAGCTCTCACGAGGATGCTAGACGAGGTGAGTTGGCGTAGTCGTGTAGGCGAAGAGTAGAGTATTTTGATTTTAGAGGAGAGGGCTGGGAAGCCGTTCTAAGGGAGTTTCAGATTTTGCCTTTTTTTGACCCTTTTCCACCAAAAATTCCCCCAAAACCACCCCCAGAAATTTCTGGCCATCCTCATCTTCAACCTGGATTTGAAAATGTCATCGCCATAATTTCCGACGATCCCTTAAACGGAGGAATAGTCCGTGAGAACAATCTAAGCGTTATACCGCCTGCTGTCGGGTGCGCGATTCCCGGCCAAATGCCAGTCGACCTTGCGACTGTCAGCCACGCCACTGCCGCTCAGCCCACATTAGATCCTGACAACACCATTAGGAACAAAGACCCCCCGCAGTCCCTCTCTAGCCCCGATCACGCTTCTTCCACTACGCAAGGGCAAGTTGATATCGATTACGCAGCACTTGGACACGAACAAGGCAAACTTGTGAAGCTTCTTGAGGAGAGAGGAGCAGTTGAAGGCCTCATCGACACTTCCACCGGCGATGATGTGAAAGCTTTAGGGCTCGCTGGTGTTTTCCACAACGAGCGCGACAAGATCGTTGACTTTCTCCTCACCGATTGTGAGCAGGGCAAGTTCCGAAGGAAGACCCTCCAGGAGTATGACGAAAAGGAAGGAGACACTCACAGACTCATCTGCTGGCAGCACTACGGCAGCGGTGATAAGTTTGTCGAATTTCTCCTCGACGTCAAAATTGTCTCTCCCAACGAAACGACGAACATTATGGAGTTGGCACCCCTTGATGAGGATGAACTTTCTGATGAGGCAACTGCGATGCTTGTCGAAATTCTAGCATCAATAAAGACCAAGACTGTCAAGCGAGGTGTCATTAAGGGCAAGCTCAGCTTCACTGATTTTGGGTTTGGACAAACTGCAGTCACCATGGTGGGAACTCTTAAGGCAGAGGAGAGAGCAACAGAGACGAAATCAGAAGTTGATGTTCGCACAGTCAAAAGCTTTAAATCTGCTAAGATAAACATTGGAAGGAAAATAAGCAGCATCAGCAGTGTCAAGAAAGGAGCTTACAAGGATGTGTTTGTTTCATGGAAGGGAATTCTAAATGAAGTCATGAAGAAGTGCAGACAGCCTGCAGTCATTGACGAGCGGAGGAAAAGACACTTTGTGGAGGAGATCATGCCGAGGGCACCGCCTCTGACAATAGAGGAGGACGGAATGCTGGAAACTGTTGCAGGGCTGGAGGAGAAACTCTACAAGAAGGGAAAGAGAGTCAAGGGGACACTGAAGGAGGGCATTGACAAGTTCCTGTGGAGAGAGGGGGACAATGTGTGGGCAGCCTTTGGGGTCATTGTGGACAAGTCGGCAAAGGATATGCTGGCAGAGCAATTTCTGCTTGACACATTTGCGCGATCTGAGAAACAATTCAAAAATAATGGGAACTTACCAAGGGTTATCAGGAATGATTTTGAGGGAACGAGGAGCATGCACTATCATTTTGGCGTGAAGGTCCCTGCCGCCACCAATCGACTCTTTGAGAATTGGTTTGTGTGGAAGGAAGTCAAACTTGAGAATGGCCTGACTTCATACATGTTAGCTTTTGTGCCACTGACAGAGTACCCTGGAGGAGGCTTCAAGGACCTCAGTAAGGAAGGGTTTGTGCTAGCAGAGGCTACAGGTGCCTACTTCTTCAATGAGATTGCTCCAAATGTCTGCAGGGTGATGCGTATTCAGACAGTTGATCTGCATTTCAAAGGCCTTCAAAAGACACTGATGGACAATGCTATTGACTACCTTACAAAGAGTCAGCTTGTTGAGGCCAACAGGCTGCAGGAGAAGTTCAGGAGGAACGGGAAGGAGGTTGATGCTGAGGTCAGGGGGGCCTTGGTGGAGAGGATGAGGGAGGGCGTTGAGTTGGAGGAGGACCAGAAGAAGGTGTTTGAGGAGTTGGAGGCGCTTTCTGGCGGGGAGGATGAAGAAGGGTGGGGGCCTGTCAAGTCACCTTATGTAGGAGTGAAGATGGAGATCAAATATAGACAACAGATGAAGGGAGAGATAAGCATATTACTAGGCAGAGCTCTTGGTGAAGCAGACTGCACTGCAGAGGAGGCAGCTGCTTGGTACTTTGAGCTCTGCAGCAGGGAGAGGATGGCTATTGACAGGGAGGAAGGGAATCTGGCTAGATTAGAGATACCAACATACAAGGGTAAACCCAACGAGAAAGTGGTTGCAACTGTGAAGAAATTACCACAGTTCATAAGTAACCGAGAGTTTGTCTTCAAGGTAATACTGAGAAAGGACACACAAAAATCCATTTCCGTTGCTGTTTGGCCTCTGAAAGATAAGATTGATTACGGTGGGAGTGCTGGGAATTTTTTGAGAGGAACAACTCAAGCCATCTTTATTGCAACTAACATTGAAAATGTTAGTGGAGTTCCTCAGTGCAAAATTGAGCTAGTGCAACATGCTGATTTAGCGGGCCACTTACCTAAATATCTTATTGAAAAAAAGACACCGAGTACCCTGGGTGTAGTTGCTGAAATAAGAACATCTTTCAATAAAGATGATGAGGTTGACAAAGCTGCATTAGCGTCCCTTGCCAACATCATCAAGAGTGAGCCCCAAGATTATACAGATGAGGAGAAGGTTGCAATCAGGAAGGGAAATGAATTCTATGAGAAGTGCAAGGCGGATAAGAACTTTGATGATCTGAAGAGTCCTGATGAGAGAGTCAAGATGAAGCTAGTTCTTGTTGACGGGACAAGCAATGGGACTGGTGTTGCCACTACTGTAGTTGATGCGAGTGTAGAGGAGTGTGCAGCAAATGTAATAGTCGCTCTAGACAGCAGGGAGAAGGTTAAGAAAGCTAAGAAGAGAGGAGTAACCTTCTTGAAAGTCATCAATGTGAACCCCCATACTCTCTACTACATCACAACGAGGGAATTCGGTCTCCCTGGTTTTGTTCCACGTGATGTAAGGAGTAACATTACCTGGTTCAAGCAAGATGACGGCAAATTAATTATTGATTTTGCAGATACAGATAAACTTCAGGTAGACTTTCCAGTGAAGATTGGGAATGTTTTATTGAAGGTACACACAGTCTGGGCATTTGAGCCGCTTGACCCCATTGGAGGTGTGCCACAAACATCAGTGACCCTAACAACAAATATAGACCTTGGTGGTGTCATAGACTTTGTAGTTTCAATCATCAAAAACACAATGGTCCCAAAGTTTCTTGCACAAGTCTCAGACTTGAGGAAGAAGTTTGACAAGAGCAAAGAGATCGGTGCCTTCAAGAGGCAGCAGATCATTGCAAAACTTGATGAGATTGCAATTGAGGGGGCACCAGGGATTCAAAGCCACTTTGACGAGATTGTGGGAGCTCAAGAGATCAGCAGTGCGTTGACTGGACAGACATTGATAAAGGCAGAGAAGGGAATTGGATGGGGGAAGACTAGAATAACTGTGAGAGCATCTAATGAAGAAGTTGCAGCATTCTTCTGGGGCATTACAAAAGGAGTTGAATCCCAGCTTGAGCTTCACAGAATTAACAACAAGACACTTGTAATCACAGTCAAACACGAAGGGCATCTCACAGCTGTAAGGTTCTCAGAGGTTGACCAGATGAAGACAGAAGTAGAAATGATGACTAGACATAAGGGTTTAGGAAAAGCTGCCAGCAAACAGAGTGTAACTAAGGACCTGAGCATGGCAACTGATGCTGCTCACTACTTTGACAACCTTCTGAAGAGCACAGAAGCAGGGGAACAGGATGGGAGGAGGTTTGGGGAGCAGCTGATGGAGAGAGTGAAGAAAAGGAATATTGGGGACAGTAAAGTAGAGGTCGTGAGGCAATTTATTGCTGCCAATAGGACACTGGGAGAGATTACAGAGCAGCATGGTTTCATAAGAACTATGCTGTATGCTGTGATTATGAATAAATTGAAAAGGAGAGCAACAAATGAGGGAGAAGATAAGAGTGAGGAGGGAGCCAGGGGGTGGGAGATAGGGAGTGCAATGACAGCAGTCATGTTGACCACAGCAACTGCTGCTCATGCTGTAGATGAGTGGGCACATCAATTTACTGAAGTGCAAGAAGTCATGAATGAACAAGCATGGTTAAGGCCCATGCTTGAGGAGATAGTTATGAAACTATTTATGAAGTCCAAATTAGGCTTGAAAGCAAGGGTCACTGTTGGTGCTGCCACAAGCATGCTTGATTTGGTGACCGATGTGTATGTGACAAACATGTTTTGGAGAGATAAGAAGTATGGATACTTTAACGCATCTTTGGCTAGTTTGGTAGCTTCAATTGGGTTGCAGATATTTTTTGTTTGGGGAACAAACAGGAAGTTGGGGATGTTGAGGGTGCTTAGGGAGGGGTTTCCTATTTTGATTGGATTTAAGCCTGCTGTTGATGCTTACAGGGTGGCAACTGGAGCAAAGCAGGAGGTTGGGGCTACAGCTGACCCAATGATGGAAATGACAGTTATGAGATGCATTGAGATGTTTGCTGAGGCAATCCCTGGAGTGATCATCCAACTCATGGCTATAGCAACAAGTGACAAAGAGGTTGGAACTTCAGCATGGCTTTCAGTTGCAGTGTCAGCTATCACAACAGGCTTTGCCTCTGCAACAATTAGTTATGACTTTGACACCAACCCAGTGAAGAGAAAGCAAGTGCCTGACTTTTATGGGTATGTGTCTGCAAATGCCACCAAAAGATCAATCATATTTGTGTCAATGATGCTCTTTAGTGCAGGCATGCTTATATTAAGGTGCATGACAATAGTTGTGTTAGGTCTACTTGGTGGTAGATGGATCTTTCTCTATGTTGGTGCTGATATGCTTCTGTACTTGTTGGTGAAGGTCTTAAGAGGAGACTTTTGGTATTGGCTTCCTGCAGGAGGCAATGTAGAAATAGTGAGTAGCCTTTTAGCTAGAGTACTGGTGAAGGTAGTCACAGACTTTACATCAATTGTGCAGTTTAGACACCCTTATGATCTTGGTGGAATGTATTGGATGTTTGGATTTGTTTTGACAATGGGAAGTCTTCCAGTAGCTATTATTCTAACTGAAAGAGAAGATATTGCAGACAATGTGCTTAAATTTGCATGGAAAGCAGCTGGATTAGTTATACCATTTGCTGTTGTGTCTTTTGTTATCTTTCTCTTGAGTATAGAGAAGAAATATTTTGGCACCTTCTTTAGTTTGCAAAGGGGTAAAGACTTCACTGTAAGGCTTTTCAAAGAGGCAATTATAGAAGACTCAAAAGCTGAAGCAATACTGAACAACTCAAGACATCATTGGAAGTCAATTGAAGAGGAAGTGAGAAGCTGGGTGGAGGCAAATTGGGAGAGATGGGAGGAGGAAAAGCCATCTTGGTTAAGTGATGCCTGGAAAGCTAGAATCCCAGTTGAATTCATTCCAACTAAAGAAAACAGAAGGAGGGAGAGTGTTAGGAGAGCAAGTGTTGGCTTGGACAATGGAGGCGCAATGATTGCTTCACATGCTGTGAAAGATACTATACAAGACTATGCAGGTTTAGATCCTAAACAAATAGGAAAGTTGTTGGGTGAGCAACTGTTGGTTGCAATAAGTTTCAGGAAGAAGGGAATGACAAAGGAGGAAGCTGTCAGGTCATTTATAGGTTTAAACTACGTTCTGAGACAGGCTGCAGAGAAACATGTGTTTGTCACACCAATGCTTGGCGCTGTTGTCAAGAATAAGCTGTGTAAGTTGAGGAAGGTAGAGGGTAAGGCTGTAGATCTGGGAGATAAGGAAGGAAGGGAGATTGGAGAGTCTCTAGCAAGGAGTTTGGCTATCAATACTCAGCCAGTTGCTGCTGTAGATGCCTTCATTTTAAATTTCTCTGCTCTACAGGAGCTTGATGAGGAGTATGAATGGTTCAGACCTATGCTTGAAACAATTAGCTACAGGCTTTTGGAGGAAGTTCCTTGGGGGTTGAAGGCGAGAGTGACTGTTGGTGCTATTACTAGTATGGTAGATTTGCTGACTGATGTGTATGTGACGTACATGTTTTGGGATGATAAGAAGTATGGGTACTTCAAGGCTTCTTTGGCAAGTTTGGCAGTATCAATTGGGTTTCAGATGCTTTTTGTTTGGGGTCAAAACAGAAAGTTGGGGATGAAAAGGGTCTTAAGGGAATTGTTTCCTATTTTGGTTGGGTACAAGCCTGCTGTTGATGCTTATAGGGTAGCAACTGGGGCCAAACAAGAGGTTGGGACTGCACTTGAACCAATGATTGAAATGACATGTATGAAAATGGTTGAGATGTTTGGTGAAGCAATCCCAGGTGTGATAATCCAACTTATGGCTATTGCAACCAGTGACAAAGATGTTGGAACTTCAGCATGGCTTTCAGTTGCAGTGTCAGCTATTACAACAGGCTTTGCCTCTGCAACAATTAGTTATGACTGGGACACAGACCCTGCAAGGAGAGAACAGGCACCAGACTTCTATGGTTATTTACCAGCAAAAGCAAGCAAGAGAACAGTAGTGTTTGTTTCTATGTTGCTATTCACTGCAGGAATGCTTCTAATAAGATGTACAACAATAATTCTTCTGGGGTTAATGGGAGGAAGTTGGGCCTTTCTCTACATTGGAGCTGACCTTGGCCTGTATTTTCTGGTTAAGATATTGAGAGGAGACTTTTGGTATTGGATTCCTGTAGGGGGGAAACTAGAAATTGTGAGTAGCATCATTTCCAGAGTCATAGTAAAGATCATTGTGGACTTCACTTCAATTGTGCAGTTTAGACATCCTAATGAGGTAGGAGGAGCCTATTGGTTGTTTGGTCTTTTGTTGACAATGGGAAGCCTACCAGTGTCAATCTTTATAGCTTCACCTCATGTTGATGAGCGAGCTACTGATATTGCATCATCAATTGTGAAGTATTTTATATTAATAACTACCTTATGCTTTGCTGTCTTCTTTTTGAACATTGAGATGAAGTACTGGCATACCTTCTGGAGTACACAGAAATCAAAGGAATATTCTATGGCATATTTTCTTGAAGGAGAAAGTGACAAAACTAAGTTTGAAGTTTTAGACAGATCTAGGAAACATTGGGTCTCAATTGAAGGAGAAATTAAGAAATGGGTTGAGCTAAATTGGGCTAAATGGGAAGCGGAGAAACCAGAGTGGTACTCTGATGTATTGAAAGCTAGGGTACCAGTTGAGTTCATTCCAGCAGATGGAGATGCTAGAAGAAGAGAGAGTATTAGGAGATCAAGTGTTGATGCTGAAGCTGAGGGTGGTCTAGCAGGTGCTTTAAGAGCAAGTATTAGGAGAGCAAGTGTTGGAGGCGCTGATGGTGGAGATATTATAGGAGTAGGAGGTGGAAAGGTTAACACAAGCAGTGTTGTTCCGATCGAAGTTGATGCCTTCAAGAGGCAGCAGATCATTGAAAAGTTTGAGGAGATTGCAATTGAGGGAGCATCAGGGATTGAAAGTCACTTTGACGAGATTTATGGAGCTCAAGAGATCAGTAGTGCATTTTCTGGACAGACATTGATAAAGGTAGAGAAGAGATTTGGGTGGGGGAAGACTACAATAACTGCGAGAGCATCCCACAAGGAAGTTGCAGCATTTTTCTGGAATGTTGAAAGTCTTGCCATGAAGGGGTGGGAGATTGTGAGAAAAGTCACAAAGAGGCAAGACTTTGAAATAGAGTTAACAACAACAGAGAAAGGCTTTGGGAAGCGTGAGTTGGAGTACTATTCGAGGATGAGCGTGTTCAGGGTAGATAACACGACACTGGTGATTACCTGCAATCCTACAACATCGGCAGCACCACTTGTGACTGCCACTTGGAGATTCTCCAAACTTGGGGATAAGAAGACCAAGATTGAGCTTATGACTCAGGTTGAGCATAGAGGGGGCAGCAAGAGTATGGTGGAGACTAGCTTAAAGAGGCACCTTGAGGCAGGGAACAAAGCTGCAATCTATTTTTCCAATCTTCTATGTAGTGAAGAAGCAGTAGAGAAGGATGGAAAGTTTTTTGGTGAAGCACTCATGCAGAGGGTTGAGAAGAGAGAGAAGAAGAAGAGCAAGGATGACACAGTGTCTGCTTTTACAAATGAAAACTGTGCACTGAATGAGGTGGTTAAGAAGTACCCTTGGTTTGCGATCTTGTTGAATCGTGCAGTACTTGGAGAGGTTAGCAGGAATCATTCATTGTCAATGAGACTTGAAGAGGTAGGAGAGGAAGAGGCCCTTGTTATTGGGAACAACCTTACTCCATGCTTGAAAAGTAGGAAAGTTGTGGAGGCAGGTGTCGACCAGTGGCGTCTGCAGAATGCTGCTGTGGGGGAGCTCTTTGAGGAGTATCCTTGGATGAACGCCATGTTTGTAGCTGTTGGGTATGGCGTAGTGAGCAGAGCTCCTTGGGGGCTTAAGATGAGAGTGACTGTTGGTGCAATAACAAGTATGACAGATTTGTTGACTGATGTGTATGTGACGTACATGTTTTGGAGTGATAAGAAGTATGGGTACTTTAAGGCATCTTTGGCAAGTTTGATGGTTTCAATTGGGATTCAAATGCTTGCAGTTTGGGCACAAAACAGGAAGTTAGGGATGTTGAGGGTGATTAGGGAGTGGCTTGCTATTTTGATTGGCTTTAAGCCTGCTGTTGATGCTTACAGGGTAGCAAAAGGAGAAAAACGAGAAGCTGGACAAGCAATAGATACACTGACAGAGTTAAGTTTCATGAAAGGGATTGAGATGTTTGCTGAAGCCATACCTGGAGTGATTATCCAACTTACGGCTATTGCAACAAGTGATGGAGAGATTGCAGATGCAGCTTGGGTCTCACTTACAGTTTCAGCACTGACAACAGCCTATGCATCAGCAACTATCAGCTATGACTATGACACTGACCCAGTGAAGAGAGAACAAGTGCCTGACTTCTATGGGTATGTGCCTGCAAATCCCACCAAAAGGTCAATCATATTTGTGTCAGTGATGCTCTTTAGTGCAGGTATGCTTGTGATACGGAGCATGACAATAGTTGTGTTAGGGCTCCTTGGTGGCAAATGGGTCTCTCTCTATGTTGGGGCTGATCTTGGTCTATACTTGATAGTGAAGGTCTTGAGAGGAGACTTTTGGTATTGGATTCCTGCAGAAGGCAATGTAGAAATAGTGAGTAGCATTGTAGCTAGAGTGATGGTGAAAGTTGTGGGAGACTTCACTTCAATTGTGCAGTTTAGGCATCCTAATGAGGTTGGAGGGATGTATTGGATGTCTGGAATTGTGTTGACGATGGGAAGTCTTCCAGTAGCTATAATTATAGCTGAAAGGGAAGACGTTGCAGACCATGGGCTTAGATTTGCATGGAAAGTAGTTGGAATATTTATACCATGTACAGTCTTGTTGTTTGCTGTATTTTTCTATAACATTGAGAAAAAATATTGGGGCACCTTCTTGAACTTTCAAAGGGGTAAGGACTTAACAGTGAAGAATTTCAGAAAAGGAAAAGAGGATGCAACAAAGGCAGTTTACACATTGCAGATATCAAAACATCACTGGAAGACAATTGAAGACGAAGTGAGAGCTTGGGTAGTGGCAAACTGGGAGAGATGGGAGGATGAGAAGCCAGAATGGTTTGATGACGCTATGAGAGCGAAAGTGCCAGTTGAGTACATTCCAGAATCTGGAAATGCAAGAAGGCGAGAGAGTGTAAGGAGAGCAAGTGTTGATGCTGAAGCTCAGGGTGGTCTAGCAGGTGCTTTTAGAGCAGGTATTAGGAGAGCAAGTGTTGGAGGCGCTGATGGTGGAGATATTGTAGGGATAGGAGGTGGGAATACTAAAGTAAGCAGTGTAGTGCCAGATGAGGATGGAGAGTGACTAATAGGGCAGCAGCATTTGTAGGAGAAATTGATTTGATTTGTTATTGTTGGGAATATTGTGGAGGTGAAGTAGATGTATTGTGGGAATGTTATAAAGGTTTGTGAGTATAAAGGAAGTGTAGTAAATGTTTTGTGGAATATTATTGTGGTTTGTGAGTAGTGAGGAAGTGTAGTAAATGTGTATGGGAATTTGAAGAATTGTGGAAGTGTTAAAGTGGTTTGTGAGTGTTGTGGTATTGATATAAATATGTATGTAGTTTTGAAGAAATGTGAAAGTGTTAGAGTGGTTTGAGAGTATAATGGAAGTGTAGTTGATGTGTATGGGGATGAATAAAAGATAGATGAGTGTGATTGTGTAGAGGAGAGAGAGGAAGTGAGAGAGAAGAGGAGAGGAGGGTATAAGGTGATATGGTGTGTGTGTATTTGTAAATGTGGTTGAAGGTGTGTATGTGTGTGTGTGTGTTGGTGTAAGGGTAAGGTGTGTGTGAAGGTTGAGTGTGTAAAGGTTGAATGTGTAAAGGGTGTGAAGGGTGTAAAGGGTGTAAAGGGTGTAATGAGTGTAAGGGGTGTGAATATTGTAAAGGGTGTAAAGGGTGTAAAGGGTGTAAAGGGTGTGGGTTAGGGTTAGGGTTAGGGTTAGGGTTAGGGTTAGGGTTAGGGTTAGGGT
>BRYA01000565.1:5580-17749 GCA_030267965.1 Triparma columacea
GGATTCAATGTCTTAAAAGTTGTGTCTTGAAACGAGCTCGCTCGAGACAGGGTATTCGCTATAGCCCTCGCTATCGTCTCGTCGAATTTGCTTGGCTTTCCTAGTCGATACCGATATTGGCCATACGTAGCGTCGATGCTAAGCTCGTTGCAGGCAGTGCTTTTTTCCCCAGAGATCCAGCCCCACACCAAAATGTAAACCCCTCCCTCCGAAGAGCTCCACATCAAGGTCGCGCACTGGATTATCCAGTACACCCCGTTCCGCACAGCCACTTCGGCGGCACATTCCACCCTCGTCTAAAGTTTCCGCCGTTCCATTCATTCCGTGGTAGACGGCACTGGCACATTTCTACGATCCCATTGCTAAAACTCTCAAACACTCACCTTTCGGACCTATAGTTGCGAGAGGGAGATGATAAGGGGGGGGGGGTGGCGGGGGAGGGGGGTTGATTGTTGTTAGCGATATTATTAGGATGGTCTATCAACATGACTTCTTGGCCTATCCCCAGGCGTCCCGTTTGCTCACCTCCTCAAATGCTTCGACATAGCCATTCTCGTCCTCCTTCGAGTCGTCAAGCTGTTTAATGAGGTCCGAAAAGCTCTTCGAATCTGCGGAAGTTCGTCAGGCGAGTGAGAGTGAGTGGTGGAATTGTATGTTACATGTGAAGGGGACAACACAACACATTGCAAAAGTGAGAAACAAATACAAAGCATCGACGCGTCCTCCCGCGACTCTTCCGCTCTCCCCTAGAGTATTAAAATGCCCTTTCTATCTTCCGGCGCTCAACGCACAGCTCACCTTGTCCGGCGTCCTCATTATCATTTTCAGAGTCTGCGGTAATGGCGATTATGGTGTTTGTTATGTTAGTCAGCATGAAGAGATTTCAACGCGTGCTCCTCGTTTCTGTGTAGCATATCAAGCGCCCCACGCAGTCGCTGGAGACAGAAGCCATGCGGTCGCCGGAGACGGAACCCGTGCGGTCGCTGGAGACGGAACCCAGCGGTCGCCGCAGAAGCGCCCCATGTGGTCGCCGCAGACAGAACCCATGCGGTCACCAGAGACAGATCCAATGCGGTCGCCGCAGACCGGCGCGAACGCGTGCGGGGGGCCGAGGCCGCCGCCCGTCGAGCTCGACGCCGAGGGCCAGGCCCTCCACGAACGGCTCCGCGTGTTCCGCATGCAGGCGGTGAGAAAAACTACAAAGTTGCAACGCTTCCTCCCGCGACTCTCCCGCTCTCCCCTAGATTATTAAAATGTGTTTTTCTTTTCCAGCTCTCAACGCACAGCTCACCTTGTCCGGCGTCCTCATTATCATTTTCAGAGTCTGTGGAAATGGCGATTATGGTGTTTGTTATGTTAGTCAACATGAAGAGATTCCAACGCGTGCTCCTCGTTTCTGTGTAGCATATCAAGCGCCCCACGCAGTCGCCGGAGACAGAAGCCATGCGGTCGCCGGAGACGGAACCCGTGCGGTCGCTGGAGACGGAACCCAGCGGTCACCGCAGACGGAACCCATGCGGTCGCCGCAGAAGCGCCCCATGTGGTCGCCGCAGATGGAACCCACGCGGTCGCCTGAGACGGATCCCATGCGGTCGTTGCAGACTGGCGCTTGTGCGTGTGTGCCGCGGCCGCGCCGCCCGTCGAAAAAGACGCCGAGGGCCAGGCCCTCCGCGAACGGCTCCGCGCGTTCCGCACGCAGGCGGTGAAGAAAACTACAAGGGTCTTCCCCCGTACAACACCCTGAAACGAACTTACCTTGGTCTCGTCCAGCGTCCTCGAGAGAGCTTTTAGATTTAGACACTGTGAAGGGGACAACACAACACATTGCAAAAGTGAGAAACAAATACAAAGCATCGACGCGTCCTCCCGCGACTCTCCAGCTCTCTCCTAGAGTATTAAAATGCCCTTTCTTTCTTCCGGCGCTCAACGCACAACTCACCTCGTCCGGCTTCCTCGTGACCATTTTCAGAGTCTGTGGTGCATGTAATGGCGGTTATGGTCTTTGTTAGTCAAAATGAAAAGATTTCGACGCGTGCTTCAACATATCGTCTCCATTTCCCTTCACAACATCACACGTCTCCGCCCGTACAAAGTCCCTGACACCACTCTCTCACCTTGTCCAGCGTCCCCACGAGGTCTTTCAATTGACAAAGACGGAGTAACTTGCCTCTCATGGCCTAGATCGGGTACTGAATGGCAGTTTTCGGACATCGGGGCGTCGACCTGAAGTGTATCACTCTCCCTCGCACGCTCTTCACTCCCTCCTCGGGATTCATTTTCCGTGTCCATGTGCTGTTAAGCTCAACTCTCGCGGGGGATTTAGAATCTGTGGGGGCATGGGTACGTTTGGTGAGAGTGAGAATACGCCGATCTCGTCCCATATTTGGGAGAGATGTTGCCCTCGATCACTCAAGCCGGCATTCAGGTCCCTTTGAAAGGATCAAACACACACACAAAACAGATCCATCGCTGCCTCCCTCCTTAAAGTCTTTTTGTTGCCACTTTCTGTTGATTTACGACTTCTCCGCCCCACCGGCGCCTATCATTCTTCCGATGGTCCTCCCCTCCAACCTACCTGCCCAGCACTCGTCTTGTAGCCCCACTCTCTCAAGGGTCTTGAAAAAAACAGCTCTCTCGAGTCAGATTTGTAATGCACTCACTTATGGAGTTGTACACACAGTTTGAGCGCTCCCGAAGCTACAATTCCTTCCGCTTCTTAGGCACAATCCCTCGGCAGTTGTCTGTTTGATATGGGTCCCTTTTTTAACTTATATTTCCAATTGTCCTATCCTCTTGATCCGCTGCTGCACAGAGTGCAGTGCAGTGCAGTTAAGTTCCGAACTTTGTGTCATAGGGAGGAGGGTTAACACTTGAACCACAAACAGAAACAAAGACAATTAAAACCTATATTAACCAGAAATGGCAATCAATCGGTACACGCACATGTCCATCGTCGCCACCACCACAAACAGATCATCGTAAGATATGTAAGAAATCAAACCTCAAACCTTCTCCCACCAACCCCAACCCGTGAAGAGACCGCCGACGAATAGTAGTAGTAGAAGGACGTGTGTGTGGTTAACCTCTGTGTTATAACCTCTTGTGTTAATCGATAATAGTTCATCCCTTCGTTAACCATAAACATAATTCATTCCTTATTATACCCAGTCCCCCTATCCCCCTCCCCCTCCTTCGTTTTTCCCTGCCATCTAAAAGTTACTAAAGACCATAGGTTCCGGCATCCCCCCCTTATCCCCCCCCCTCTCTTCTTCCTCCGTGTACACACTGTCCCTTGTGTCAACGCTCTCATCATCACCTCCCCCCACCTCACGACTGAGAACTCGGAGGGCCGCTAGTTGTGAGGGTGCGATAATATCTTTCCCGTTGTTTTCCTTGTTTTGTTTTAACGCTTCTACAACACCGTAAAGTACAGGCAAACCTGAACCACCCTTAACCCCCAACTCACTTCTAATGAAGGAGGGGTCTAAGGAAGAGGTGGGTTGACCGGACTCAGAGAGAAGGACGGAGGCGGCGTGGTTGTAGTTGTTGAATTTTAGGTACTCCAAGATTAAGGTGTTTAACACTAGGTTCTCATTTGGGAGGGTTGGAGGTGGTAACTAATGTTGGGGTGTGGGTGGGCGTCGGTGCGGGGGTGTAAAGGGCGTTAGTTCTAACTTCACCTCTCCCCCCTTAGTCATTCCCAATCCCCTCCAACCCCCATTATCCCTTCCCTCCCCCCATCTACTTCTCCTCTCTCACCTCCTCCGCTTGTAGGCATGCGTGTATCTCAGTCCTAGCCGACGCCTTCAGCTTGTCGAGAACGCCGTTGTACTTTAAGGTATCGTGGAGGGCGGATGTTAACTCCTTTAGTGTTGCAGTTGAGGAGGAGTCCATGGGGATGGGAAGAGGGTCGAGGGAGGGGGTTTGAATGGGGAGAGGTTTGGAGGGTGTGGGGGGTGGAAAGGAAGAGGGTAGGTGTAGAACGTGGTGAGAGAGTGCGATGAGGTTGGTTGTGTTTACGAGTAGTGTTGATTGTGTTTGTGATTGGTCAGTTTGAGTTATAACAGGAAAGGTCAGACTTGGGGAACAGACTTGGATGCAGAAATCGGCAGAGAAGGCAAATTTCTCCAAATTGCAACAATGAGTCAAACAGATCTACGCGATCAAATAATCTCCCTGACGAACAATTATGTATCCAAAAGACTTGGTTCTCGTAAGTATTGACGATTTAAAGTGTTGGATGTAGCTTTTTTGGGACAAGTGCTCAATCACACCCTGAAGTCGATCACCATTTGTAATATCCTATTATCTCCCTTTATACACCGTTATGTACACAATTATACACATCATACGCCTTATTATGGGTACAAAACCCCATATTAGTGTTAAAAACAAGAATTCAACCCATACAAGAGAATTGAAGTCTCACCCCCCTGATTTCGCCCGATCTAACATCATGTCATCAACTTATACAACCCCAACTCACACAATCCCCCCCTCCCCCACCCACTACCGCGACGTAATTTAGACTTCGAGTGGTCTCTTGGTAACGACATCCAGGTAATCTCCACGCTTCTATGCTGGATACTTGGGTTCCTTATCTACGCTAAAAGTGAGTGACAGAGACTTGTTCTTTCTCCCCTTCTGCACTTCAAACAAGCGTTTTAAACAACTAACCTCGCTCATCACACTATTCCTCAACCCAACCTTGCTTTTACCGAAACAGCGGCGCCCCCAAAGGCTCGTGTTATCCGCGGTTGGCGGAGGTGGTGTAAGGTGAGTTGGTCTGGGTGATGGAGGAGCGAGAGAACGGGACAAAGTGGAGTAACGGGGAGAAGGGGTGCCGTCATGCACGCATTATATAGGGAGGACGAGACTTGACGGCGCCCCGAGACTTGACGGCGCCCCGAGACTTGACGACACCAGTCTGAGCTTCCTGGCCAATCGAAGATTCTACCATTCTGCAAGGCTCTCTGCCCCCCCCCCATCTCGCCCATGCAGCCATTTGTCGCCTAATTTCCAATCGCCCTAACCCCTCCCCTCTCTGTCTTCTCAGTTCGTAGTCTTCTTCACCATGTGCTACCGCTTCACCACCGTCCTCGTCCCCTCCCTCTCCCCCATTGAGATCCACCACGACCTCTTCGACTACACCGTCATGTTCCTAAAGTGGTGCTACGAGGTTCTCCAGTTCTACTCCGACCTCCACCTCCCCGCGAGCCTCTCCAGGGCCCTTAGCGTGTGCTTCAGGGACATGGTGGGACTGGCTATCATCAGGATGATCGTACAGTACCTACAGGCATGTCGCCGCACAAGCTTCAAGGAGCTTAAGGCAGGTGAGACAAAAGACGGACGTTCATCGACTTTCTGGCATGATTGTCGTGCAGCTTCATAATTGTCATGCAGCATACCTAACCCCACCCCCTCTCCCCAACCCCAACCCCCAGAGGCCATCTCCTCAATCTTCCGCTTCTCCAAGAACTTCTCAGTCGTCCAAAAGGAGCTCCAAAAAGAGGAAGACAAAATGGAGTCTGACTTAACCCGCGAGCTCAAGGACGCTAAGCGCAAGAGAACCCTAGCACTACCAAAGAAGGGAAGAACTAGCAAGAGCCTACTGGCGGACCTTAAGAAGAGGGGGGCTAAGGAGAACAAGAAATGGGAGGAGGGACTCGTGAGCGGAGCTGTCTACTGCGGGGAGGAAGAGGTGAGGGAGGGAGGGCTAAGCGACGAAACGTGGGCAAGGAGGCGTCAACCAGTAGCGCTACAATGTATTGCTGAAGTATACTAAACCCCCTCTACTTCCCATCCCCCATCCTACCACAGCACACCGACCTCCTCAACGCTGCCTACGCCGCCTTCTCTCTCGCGAATCCTCTCCACCCTGACATTTGGCCATCTGTCAACCAGTTTGAGGCCGAGATAGTCTCCATGACCGCGAGCCTAATGAACGGTCAGATCCACGGCCTCAAAGACATCGTCGACACCGTCGTCGGCTGCATCAGCTCGGGGGGAACGGAGTCGATCGTACTCGCAGCCAAGGCTCACAGGGAGTTCTACTGCAAGGCCAAGGGTATCAAACACCCAGAGATCATCAGGTGAGAGAAGAGAGGGACACAAAAAAGGAAAGGGAGAGGAGCAACTGCACAGCCAGAGCCTAACACGACCCAAATTCGTCGCCGCGAAAACCTCCGCAGCTGCGTCACCGCCCACGCTGCCATTGATAAGGCCTGTGAGATCCTCGGTTGCCGCCACGTCAGGGTCGGTTACGATCCCGAGACTTACAAGCTCGACGTCGCCGCCCTCTCAGCGGCCATTACTTCCGACACAATCATGCTATACTCCTCCGCCCCGTCCTTCCCCCAGGGTGTGGTAGACCCGATCTCAACCCTAAGTGACATTGCCGTTGCGCACGACATCGGCCTCCACGTTGACTGCTGCCTCGGTGGTTTCGTCCTACCCTTCGCCAAGAAGCTCGGCTACGACGTCCCCGAATTCGACTTCACTCTCCCAGGCGTAACCTCCATGTCCTGCGACACCCACAAGTACGGTTACGCCTCCAAGGGTACCTCCGTCGTCCTCTACAGACACAAGGACCTCCGTAGGGCCCAGTACTTCTGCTACCCTGAGTGGACGGGTGGTCTATACGTTACACCGACGATCGCTGGGAGCAGGCCTGGGGCGCTCAGCGCGGCGTGCTGGGCGAGCCTTATGGCTATGGGGGAGGACGGATTCAGCGAGAGGATTGAAACTATCATGGACACCACGCAGGAAATTGCGGAGGCGGTGGAAGGGATGGAGGGACTTTATCTGCTTGGGAAACCTAAGAGCATGGTGAGGATGGAAGGGTAGAAGAGGGAAACAGGGGTACGAGGAAGTACAATGAGAAAACACTCTAACCCAACAAACGCTCCCCCCCCCCCTCAACAAACGCTCCCCCCCCCCCTCAACAACAGATCGTGTGCTTCGACAGCAAGGCCTTCAACATCTACAGAGTCGGCGACAAGATGACGAAGCTCGGCTGGTCCCTAAACTCCCTCCAGCGTCCCGCCTGCATCCACCTCTGCGTAACCCTACGTACCGTCGAACACAAGGACAAGTTCATAAACGACCTACAGCAATGTGTGGACGAGGTATGGGAGGAAGGGAATGAAGGACCGCTGACGGGGAATGCAGCGATCTATGGAATGTCAGGGAGCATGCCACCGGGACCGATTAATGAGCTGCTTTGCTGTTATACGGATGTTATTCTTAAGGCGTAGAGGGGGAGAGAAGAAGGGGGGGGGGGGGGGGGGTTAGAGAGATTATGCATTTTGAAGCAAATCTCTTGTTTTCTTTCATTGCGGGGAGGGCGAGATGAAGAGAAAGGAGGGTTAAGATACTGGTTTGGGGTTTCTTTGGACTCGAAATCTCGAAATGACAGGAAAACAAGCTAGATCGCAAAAGTTTCCCCTCCCTCCCATCGCGAGCCAACTTGAGCGAATCGCCGCAAACTAGAGCGTTTGGCTTATATAGTAACCCTAACCCTCTCCCTTGCATTTGAGCTCGTTGCGCAAGGGGTAGAACGTTCCAGCCACCTCACCATCGAGAATAATAATGCAGCAAATTCTGCTCTTGTTGTCGATTTTTTACCTACACACAAGTACCGGTCTTTCTATTGAAACAATAAACAACGTAAGATCTCGTGTAAACAACGTAGGACCCACATACAACAGCCCTGTACCACCATCATCTCCTCGGAAGGTTGGTGAGGGTGGCTTCAGGGTTGAAGATTGGGTTTCTGCGTGGCAGACCTTCAAGCCTGGGAATGTTGATAAGTTAAAACTTAAACTTCGATCAGGTACCGTCCCGAAGGACCTGAGGGGATCGCTTTGGAAGAATGGACCAGGCAAGTTCCATCAAAGGGTTGATGGAAGGGTTAGACACGTCCTCGATGGTGACGGCCTTGTCTTCAAGATTTCGATTAACGAAGACGGTTCAGACGGTGAAATTTTCTTCACGTCGAGGTTCGTTGAGACGCCCTGTTTCCTGAAAGAGGAGGAGACTGGTAAAGTCGAGATGAGATCCACGTTCGGTACGGCGAGGGTTTTAGGAGACAAGAAGGTGGGGGAGGAGGTGATACAGGAGAGAAAGATTGTGGACGCGATTCGCAACGTGGGAGATGTGAATATAAAGGTGAGATGGAAGATATCAGTGAGTCGGAACTGTCCTTTTCAGTCTTCCTCACCCCTGCCCCTAGAACCCCGCCAACACCCACGTCGTTAAATTCGGCGGCAAGCTGCTCGCCCTCTTCGAGGCCGGGTGCCCTTACGAGCTGGACCCTTCTACCCTCTCTACCGTCGGTCCTTACGGTATGTGTGGAAATGTCCCAGTCGATGGCGGCGAACGTCTGGCCGTGGCCGTTGAGGGGATCCCGATGGATGCAAAGTTCTTGCCGAGGATGAACGGAAGGGCACACACAGCGCACCCGAAAAAAGACCCCGGGACGGGAAGGATGGTGGGGTGGACATGGGCGCAGGATCCCGTCAAGGGAGAGCTGAACGTCAGGCTTAGCGAATATGACGAAGAAGAGAAGGGTGGGTTGGTGGAGATCGAAGGGAAAGACTACGTCTTTCCGGTAGATTTGGCCCCTCATGACTTTGGTATGAGTGAAAACTTCGCCGTGTTTGTATTTAACGCTTTGACGATGCAACCTTTGAACTTCATGGCAGGCTTCAAAGGCCCTGCCGAGTGCTTGAACATGGACGGAAGGGCAAAGGTGCAGGTTGCCGTGGTCCGTCGGCCGGGAGCTCGAGGGGGTTCCAAGCATGTGGGGTCGGAGCCCTTGATAGTCGAGATGGATGCGGCTTTCGCAATCCACTTCTCCCACGCTTACGAGGAGGGCGACAAGGTTATCGCGCACTTCAGCGGGTGGCCTCCGAACGACAGTGAGAGCTTTTTAGGGGCGTGGGGTGGGACGGCGCCGGAGTTTGAGAAGATCCCCCCAACGTTTTTGTGGAGAGGTAAGAATTGGGGGAGATTTTAGAGCAGCACCCAAACGCAACTGCTCTAACTACTCATTACGCTCGTCGCAGTGGAAATTGATCTTGAGAAGCGCGAGAGCTCGCTCAGGAATGCCAAGGGGAGCAAGGATGTATGCGGAGAGCACCTGAAGGTCCATCCCGACTTTCAGACCCAAAAGTGTGAAAATTTATTTGTCGTATCCTCGAATCTTATCGGAGACAGCAGCCCACCTTGCGGCTACAGTCGCTTGAAAATCGAGGACGACAAAGCTGACGACGAGGAGAAGGAAAGTTTTTGGTGGGGCACAAGATACTTTTGCGGTGAGCCCGTGATCGCGCCCAAGGCTGGGGGCATCAGTAAGGAGGAGGACGGGTATTTGCTAGGGATGGTCCACGACGCCGAGAAGGACGTCGCGTTCCTTGCCGTCTTTGACCTGTGTAGGAGCCTGAGTGAGGGACCAATCTGTGAAATTGAGTGCCCCTTCCCAATACCGCACGGGTTACATGGGAGCTGGGGGGGGGAGGGTGAAGATAGCTCTTGCTTCTAAGTTGATGAAAATTGCCTGGTGGTACGACGTTTTTGCTTTTAAAATACATAAATGGAGAAATTCGGAAGAATGCGAAACAAACGTGGATTTCCCTTGATGGGCAGATATCATGACGTAGTTATTATCCTGTTTCTAATTTTCGGATATAGTTATGAATTAGTCCCATGCGTTGGGAACAGTCATCTTAGGGCGTCAAAACGCTCCAAATCCTCTTTTCTCCACTCTGTTCCTCCGTCTCCTCCTCCACCTCCTCCAAATTCTCCTCTAAGCGATCAACAAACAAGTTCATCAGCACCCACATCGTTAGTTGTCCAATCCTTAATAGAGTATATCATTCCCATATCAATTGGTGTCTACAAACCCCATGAATCCAAGCCATTCATCATCGAGGGTGGTGAAGATACTGTGAAAGGATTTCTGAATGGTAAATCACCAAAGGAGCTTAACAATAACCAACTTGTTCAATACGCATGTACTCTGACGAGAAAAGGAGAGGTGAGACCAACGAGGAGACCGATGAGGAGACCAATGAGAACATGAGGATCCCCCCTTCTCACACACACCCTGCCCCTCACACACCCCTCCCCCTCACACACACCCTGCCCCAACACTCAGCTTGAAACAATGTTCACCTACCTTCCATCTCTTTCCTTAATCCTCCCAGACTCTTCCTCTGTATTCTCTTCTTGGGACAAATATATCTTTCCCACTGACGGCGTGACCCTAAAGAACCTCGCTAACCCTGCCTTTTCGATAATCACCGACAAAAAAATTGCCGATGTAGTCTCTGCAATTAGGTCGAATCTTGAGGACTCTGGCAGGACCCCAGGCGAAGTCGCAACAACCTCTAAAGATGGCCACATAATGTACGACTTTGCGGTTTCTGATGTGCCAGGTTGTAGGATCGTCGTCTATAGTACCGACAGCGTCTCCCCCGGCTCCCTCTCTGACCTCACCGTCCTCATCCTCGGGGACGTAGATCTGGACGTTATGAAGGCATGCGAACCTCGGGAAGACGAGGACACGGTAGAGGGCAGACTAGTGCAGGCCCCGGAGGCCGCTCACTCTTACCTGAGAGCCTCGGCTTTTCCCCCCCTCCCGACGCTAGGTCGCGAATACCTGAGCTCTTACTTGAAGAATGTGTCGCCGTTTGACGTCGGCATGTACGACAGGGTGTCTGTCGGGAAGTCTGTCTGCTACACCGGCAGCGAGAGCTTCAAGAACGGGTGGAAGAGGACCTCCACGAACGTGGACGGTGTCAAGGGCTTCAAAGGAAAGACCGTCACCGGCAAGAGAGGCATGGTCAAGGTCAGGTTCGAAGCGATCTTCAACGAAGACCGCTGTGAGCCGTCAAGAATCCCCACAGGCGGTTCCGCCTCGAACCTCTACAACTATCCCCCCGCTGAAGGGTCTGAGTTGCACCTCGTTGACGCGGAGCTAGTGGGTGATAAGTACTACGACAGTTTCTCGCCTGTTGAGGGGGGGGGTATAGGGGTGCTTACTAGCTCTCATGAAGGCTTCTTGGATGCCATCGGCTTGGGGGTTATCAACAAGGCAAAGATGGATAAGAAGGGGATCAAGACTTTAGAGGAACTTGAGGGTAAGGTCGTTTATGCGGGGGGAGGTATCGGGGTCGTTGAAAAGACGGGTTACCCAGACTTTGTTGACATTGAGGACGTAGAGGACAAGGGGGAGGGGGAAGAGGAGGAATTTGATATGGAGGAGGTGGAGAGGGCCGAAAGGGAGGCGAGGGAGGCGATGGAGAGACTGGAGAAACTCAAGATGAAGGCGGAAAAGGCGATGATGAGGCGGAAGGCAGCGAAGGATAAGACTAATTCATGATAGTGAGGTCGTCGCTTGAAGACTCCAATGACGGCGAGTGTGATTTTTGTCAAAAATACGTAGCTACTATACATTCTTTCCTCGCATCGCTTGTCTCCCCCGCCACTACCCAAACTCGGCCATATTGTATGCCCCTAAGTTCCTCTTCCTATAAAACAGAACGTACGCGGCCTCGCTGACCACTGCGTCGCTGCACACCTCCTCCACCCTATCGTCGTCCGCAAGGACCCAGTACCCCCCCTCCCTCCTCCTCCTCTCCTCCTCCTCCAGTTCCAACTCGCTCTTGAAGTCCTCCTCTATCCCCCCCATGCCCATCCTCTTGCGGAACCAGCTCCCCGCCCCCCCATTAGAGGCCTTCTTCATGTTCTCCTCCTCCTCCCCTTTCCCCCCATCCTCCCCCCCTCCCCCCTCGCCGCTCTTCTTCATCCAGCTCCCCGCCCCGTCCCCCATCATTGCGTCAACGAAAACGTTCTCCACCCCCTTCTCCCCGTCGCACTCCGTCACCTTGACGTGCGCCACGTAGTGCCCCCCGCTGATGCCCCCGAGGTGGTTGATGACCCCGCAGCAGTCGTACGTGTAGCACGCCCCGGACTCGGGACCCTCCTTGGCAGAGGGGTGGATGAAGGGGGAGAGGTCGAGCCCTACGAGGGGGAAGTCGACCTTGGTCCTGATCTTGCTCTTCCACCTAGAGCTGGCGTTGAACCTCTTCAGGTGGATGACAAGTAAGTCTGGGCACTGAGACGATGGAAGCGAGGGGGGGGGGTGGAGGGGGGGGGGGGGCGG
>BRYA01000565.1:25525-44059 GCA_030267965.1 Triparma columacea
ATCCTAACAACAACCTCCCTCCTTAAACCACTCGTCCATGTTACTAAGTTCGTTAATCCTTGTACACCAGGTGCCGTTACTGACGTAGAGGTACTTGTTGTGGTAAGGTTAGTAGAGGGGGGGATTGGGATGGAGGATAACCAGGGTAATGGTGGGGATATACTTATTAAGTAACACGTGAAATCACCAAGGTCCGTCACCGGGGATTCTGAGGAGGATAACCAGGCGGAGGTTAGGTCTGAACGGCTTGAGTAATTGGTTGAACCAGGGTTTGATGGGGGGAACATGGATGGAGAAGAGGAGGGTGAGGATACATTTTTAGAACCGTCGTAGACCTGATTTGAGGAGTAAGGGTCCTGGGAGTTGTAGGATTGTGAGGTTGTCTTAGCTGCGTTCTTAGACGCGTGTGAAGAGGTGTGGTCAGGACTGTTTATATCTGTGGCATCCTTGTGGTGATTTGAAGGAGAATTTGGGGATGATTTACGGGAAGATTGACGTGCGTTTATTGACCTATGTGGTGTATTTGGAGTAACACTTGGTGATGATGATGGAGGTGTTGAGATAGGGTACTTAGTGGGTGAGGGAGGTATGGGTAATAGTTCTCCTTTAGTAGTACAGTTTCCCATTTTGTATGTGTGGTGGGTTGTGGGGGTTTGTATGTAGTGGATGTGTGTTTGAGTGTGTTTGAGTGTCTTTGTATGCTATATTTGTCGATTTTTGTCGTATTTTAGGGCAATTTTGGGGGTACTTTGAGGCGAGGAAGAGAGGAGAGAATGGCTTGAAAATTTGCTTTATAATTGCGTTATGTCGTATTAATTGGGTGTGTATGAGTTATTTGTTGAGATGAGTGAATGTGTATATGAAAATAAGACTATTTAGCGCAAAGTGGAGTTTATTCCAGTGCCCAAAATGCCCCAAATTTTTGGAAGGGAGATACGCAGGGGATTCCACCAAATGGAAAAAATGACCAAAATATCAGTCCAGTCCGGTCCGGTCCTGGTCTTTTTTGACACCGGACCAGGACCGGTTCTTCTTTCCAGAACGGCCTTTTTTTGGTCCTTTTTTTGTCGTTCAGAACGGTCCTTTTTTGGTATTCTTGTCCTTTTTTGGTACTTTTTTGCTGAATTCACGCCGGCAACGACCAGTAAGGCCCGGTAAGGACCGGGACTAGACCGGACCGGATTGGACCTAAAAAAATTCTCACACACCAGGACCAGACGGACGGACCAGCATTTGGTCCTAATCTCTGCCATTCTCCTTCCCTTTGCCTTCGGAGTCTGTTCGTCCTGCCTTTGTTTGATCACTCTTTTTTGAAGTAAGTGTCGTATTTGTACTACTATTACTGCTGTATTTGGTGTTATGTGTACATAATTGTAGTATATATAGCTCAATATATTGTATAAGTATGATATTAGATGTTAAATCCTTTGATTTCATTTCCATCCCACGAGAGCTTCTCCATCTCTATGCTCATTCATTTGTGCAATTTTGGTGCAATTTGAGTACAATTTACACACATTTACACACACGCACATATATACAACACATACATACACACAAACAAGTGTTAGATGCACATAATAGCTAGGGAATATGAGCACTTAAACCCACGATAATACACCAACCTCTTTGTAAATATTGTGCCTCTTGCTATACACTTATGTGTGTGTGGGTGTATGTGGGTTGATACACACACACACGCACACACATACACACACACATACACACACATACACAAAAACACACACACACCCACACCCAACACACTAACCCATCTATCTCCCTCTCTCCCTTACCCCCCCTACAGATGAGCGGCAAGATCCACACATCCGAGTTCTACGGTCAGCACCTTGGTTCCGGTTCCAAGAACGCCTTCGTGAACCGTCTCCACACCATGCATCGTCCCACAGTAATCGTCGCCGGCATCGGTGTTTTCTCAGGTATCTGTCTCCTCGACTTCGCTTACAACTTCGTGACCGGACATAAGCACAGTCCCGGATCTCATAACCCGGCGTGGGCGGAGGCTACGAGGGCGTATTTGAGGTACCAGAACTGCAACCCTATCTTCGGAGAAAGCAGTAAGAAGAAGTAAAGTTACCCTCAGATCTTGAGGCCAGAGAAGGGGAGAGAGGGGGGGGGGGGGGGGAAGGAAGGGGGGGGCTGGCGGTTTATACACGTTAACCAAACCCTTTTTCAAAAACTACTAAAACAATTGAACGATTGATTTCACAACAAAGAGTTTAGGTCCCTACAGATATTCCAGAATGACTCTCCACAAGACTTTCGGGATCTTCTCCCGTGCCTCACTTGCCCTTAGCGGTGGGGCTTCAACTCCGTCAGTTCGCTTCCGCTTCCTACCCGATCTCCTTGGTTGGTTCTCCACGTGATCCCAGGTTCCCTTGAGGCACAGCAGAGCAATGACACGTTCACGTATGCGGTGCCACCTAGAATGGAGGAGGTCCTCGACAGTCGACATATTTTGATCTGCAGCGGCAGAGATTAGGGCGGTGCAGCCCAAGAAGCAGTTTGAACCAATGGAGACAGCAGGAGATAGACTGAGTTTCGTCAGGGCTACGCAATCTCTGAAGGCTTCACCGCCGAAGGCACCGCCAATCATCGTCACTGAGTCCGGGATGGTGATGGATGTGAGGGAGGAGCATCCTTCGAAGGCGCCAATGCCTATCTTCGTCACTCCCTCAGGGATGGTAATGGCCGTGAGGGAGGAGCATCCGTAGAAGGCGCGTTGGTCAATCGACGTCACTCCCTCCGAGATGGTGATGGCCGTGAGGGAGGAGCATCCTGTGAAGGCATAACAGTCAATCTCTGTCACTCCTTCCGGGATGGTGATGGCTGTGAGGGAGGAGCATCCGTCGAAGGCATAAATGCCAATTGTCGTCACTGAGCCCGGGATGGTGATGGCCGTGAGGGAAGAGCAATCAGAGAAGGCTTGTACGCCAATATTTGTCAATCCGTCCGGGATGGTGATGGCCGTTAGGGAGGAGCATCCAGAGAAGGCGCACGAGCCAATCTCCGTCACTCCGTTCGGGATGGTTATGGCCGTGAGGGAGGAACAATCAATGAAGGCGCCCGCGCCAATCTTCGTCACTCCAATTGGGATGGTGATGGCCATGAGGGAGGAGCATTCGTAGAAGGCATCACTGCCAATCTCTGTCACTCCAACCGGGATGGTGATGGCCGTGAGGGAAGAGCATTTGTAGAAGGCGCCCTTGCCAATCGACGTCACTCCGTCCGGGATTGTGATGGCCGTGAGGGAAGAGCATTTGTAGAAGGCGCCCTCGCCAATCGACGTCACTCCGTCAGGGATGGTAATGGCCGTGAGGGAAGAGCATTTGTAGAAGGCGCCCTTGCCAATCGACGTCACTCCGTTAGGGATGGTAATGGCCGTGAGGGAGGAACATCTGTAGAAGGCGCCCTCACCAATCGACGTCACTCCGTCAGGGATGGTAATGGCCGTGAGGGAAGAGCATTTGTAGAAGGCGCCCTTGCCAATCGACGTCACTCCGTTAGGGATGGTGATGGCCGTAAGGGAGGAGCATCCGTATAAGGCACGATCTCCAATCATCGTCACTGAGTCCGGGATGGCGATGGCCGTGAGGGAGGAGCATCCGTATAATGCACGATCTCCAATCATCGTCACTGAGTCCAGGATGGTGATGGCCGTGAGGGAGGAGCATCCGTAGAAGGCACGATCTCCAATCATCGTCACTGAGTCCGGGATGGTGATGGCCGTGAGGGAGGTGCATCTGAAGAAGGCTCTATAGCCAATCGACGTCACTCCTTGTGCAAAAGTCACTTCTGTAAGTTCACGATTGCCTCTGAAGCTCCCTGTTCCGGAGTATACTGCTGTTTTGGGAAGGGAAGAGTCCCCATCATCTGGGTCATCATAGTCACTACCATACTCATCACTATAGTCATCACTATAGTCATCATCATCACCATAAGAGTCATCATCATCACCATAAGAAAAGTATAATTCACTCATTGTGGGATGGAGAGGATCTTTTATACCGTCCTTTCTGTAACCTAACCCTAACCCTGGATTTATTATACAGCCTTGTCGTTAACAGCTTCAATCCTCAAGGAATTCCTACATTATTGACGGGAATCAGGAGGGTTAGTGTGGTGTAATGGACGAAGAACAACGGAGAGGGATTGTGAGACCCTCAAGGAATGCGTCAATGGCGGTTATCTACCCATAGTAGCCCCAACGTGGTACTATAACATCGTAAATATGGCCGAAAGTAGCATTATCTCGTCGATGAGACGAATAATCCAAACCCGATGATCCTCAGTCAGTCGACCTTGATTAAGGGGAAATAAATTGGTTCCTTGGCGTGAATAGGAAACTAAAATCAACGATAGGACAAAATATAACTGGATAGAGCCTTAACATGGGTCATCATTGTCATTGTTGTCAGTCTTACCTTTGTTTTGATAGATTTATTTATTCTCCTCCTCCACTTCTCCCTCCACCAAGGAAGGGTTTGGCCAGACCTATTAATTTCAAGGCCAATTCGTGTGCAACGTAAACTCCAAAGGGGTGACCCTATTTCATGATAATACATTCCCTTTCATTTTTACATGAACACCGTCTTGCGTTTCCTTATCACCTTCCTGCACATCGGGCATTCGTCTACCCTTCCCGAGCACTCCCCGCAGCAGACCAGGTGGCCGCAGGGTAAGAACTGGACGCCCCGTTTCGCAGCCAAGCATAGGGTTACGTCTCCTCCTTGACTAACATCTCAATCTTGACCTTTTTGTGGGTGTGGTTGAAGGAGGCTTGATTGTCGGCGAGGTTGGAGCGCTTGTTGTTGCCGGTGGAGTCGGTGGAAGGGGGGGGGTTGGAGAGGGTCGTGGAGATGTCGTTGAGGTCGAGGGTTTCGGTTGGGGCGAGGGTGGAGGCGAGGGTGGAGGTGAGGGTGGCGACAGCCTTCTCAAGGCGGGAGAGGGAGTCCTGGACAGAGGTTAGGCAGGATTTCATCGCGACCTGCTCGGAGCGCATCTCTGCCATCTTGTTGAGTAACAACGCCGTGTCGTTCGTGTCTGTGCCGTTGACGCGTTCGCGTATGCGGTACCACCTGTTATGGAGAAGGTCCGAGACAGTGGACATATTTTGATCTGCAGCGGCAGCGATTAGGGCAGTGCAGTCCGAGAAGCAGTCTTCACCGATGGAGACAGCAGGAGATAGACTGAGTTTCGTTAAGGATGAGCAATTTCTGAAGGCTTCATCGCCAATCGTTGTCACTCCGTCCGGGATGTTGATGGCCGTGAGAGAGGAGCATCCAAGGAAGGCGGCACGGCCAATCGACGTCACTCCGTCCGGGATTGTGATGACTGCGAGGGAGGAGCATCCCCTGAAGGCGAAATTGTGAATCTTCGTCACTCCATCCGGAATGGTGATAGCCGTTAGGGAGGAGCATCCAAGGAAGGCGTCAACGCCAATCACCTTCACTCCGTCCGGGATTGTGATGACTGCAAGGGAGGAGCATCCTTGGAAGGTGTTTTCGCCAATCGTTGTCACTCCGTCAGGGATGGTTATGGCAGCGAGGGAAGAGCATCCGTAGAAGGCGTGATTGCCAATCGTTGTCACTCCGTCCGGGATGGTGATGGCTGCGAGGGAGGAGCATCTGGAGAAGGCGCACAAGCTAATCATCGTCACTCCGTCCGGGATTATGATTGCTGTGAGGGAGGAGCATCCGTTGAAGGCGTGTTTGTCAATCATCGTCACTCCTTCCGGGATTGTGATGGCAGTGAGGGAGGAGCATTCCCTGAAGGCGCTATTGCCAATTGTTGTCACTCCGTCTGGGATTGTGATGGCTGCGAGGGAGGAGCATTCGAAGAAGGCGTAATCGCCAATCAACGTCACTCCGTCCGAGATTGTGATGGCTGCGAGGGAGGAGCATTTGCAGAAGGCGCTCTTGCAAATTGTCGTCACTCCGTCCGGGATGGTGATGACCGTGAGCGAGGAGCATTCTCTGAAGGCGTGTTCGCCAATCTTCATCACTCCGTCCAGGATGGTGATGGCCGTGAGGGAGGAGCATCTGTCGAAGGCGTAATTGCCAATTGTCATCAGTGAGCCCGGGATTGTGATGGCCGTGAGGGAGGAGCATGCAATGAAGGCGCGTTCGCCAATCGTTGTTACTCCTTCCGGGATGGTGATGGCGGTGAGGGAGGAGCATCCATCGAAGGCTTCCCTTCCAATCTCTGTCACTCCGTCCGGGATGGTGATGTCCGTGAGGGAAGAGCATTCTGCGAAGGCGCCCTCGCCAATCGACGTCACTCCGTCCGGGATTGTGATGGCTGTGAGGGAGGAGCATCCAAGGAAGGCGCAGTAGTCAATCATCGTCACTCCGTCCGGGATGGTGATGGCCGTGAGAGAGGAGCATCCCCAGAAGGCGCCCTGGCCAATTATCGTCACTCCGTCCGGGATGGTGATGGCTGCGAGGGAGGAGCATTTCCAGAAGGCGTATTTGCCAATCGTCACTCCATCCGGGATTGTGATGGTTGCGAGGGAGGAGCATTCCCAGAAGGCACCATAGCCGATCGTCGTCACTGAGTCGGGGATTGTGATGGCCGTGAGGGAGGAGCATTCTTGAAAGGCCCGACTGTCAATCGACGTCACTGAGTCCGGGATCGTGATGGCCGTGAGGGAGGAGCATCCTTGGAAAGTGTGTTCGCCAATCCACGTCACTCCGTCCGGGATTGTGATGGCTGCGAGGGAGGAGCATCCAAAGAAGGCGAGTTCGCCAATCGACGTCACTCCGTCCGGGATTGTGATGGCTGCGAGGGAGGACCATCCGTAGAAGGCGTTATAGCCAATCGATGTCACTCCCTTTGCAAAAGTCACCTCTTCTATGAGGTCAAAATCTTCAAAGAAGGTCTTTTTGCCAGAGTACACTGCTGATTTGGGCATTTTAGGAAGGATTTGGGAAGGATTTGGGAAGGATGAAAGATAAAGTCCTGACAGCGCTCGAGCTAGGGTATGGAGTGAATGTTTAGATGGAGAGGAGGAGATTGGAAGGTAGGAATTTGGCTGATGTAGTTTAATGGGGTCAATTTAGCCAAAGCCTGTAATGTTTTTGGCCTTAGGGTAAATATTAGTATCGTTGTTGGTATTGGTAACAGTTTGTCAGTTGTAAAAAGTCGCTAAATCGCTAAATCCTAAAATATACTAAAAATCAGGGATTTTGAGGGTCCTCCTCCCCTCGGGGAGGACAGGAGCCCAGAGTGAGCTTTTTGAATGACAAATTTGAACGTAAAGATGCCGCCGTGTCGTAGTATTTTTTTCAATTATAGGTAAAATGACGACGGCGCTTTCGCGGAGTACTTTCGACGTAAATTTGTGAGGTCTTTTAAGGTCTAAAATTAATTAGAAGCACTACAGAAACAGAGCACTGAAAAATCAAGTGCGGTTTTTGGTCATGACCTCCATCTGGAACACGTACCCCTTACTAACAATCCTAGGGAAGACCTCCCTAAGCACCTCCGTCCTGTAAAGCCTGAAGCTCCCCAATCCCTCTCTCTCCCTTATTAATGTTTCCTCACTCAGGTGTCGTTAGCCACAGCCACGCCACTCCCTTGAGGAAACCCCAAACTTCCCCCGCCCCTAGCTTGCTCTCCCCGTAGATCCTGTCAACGAACGTTATCCCTACCTCCCCTACTGAGTACCCCGCGTCAACGACTCTGACCATGACCTCCATCTGGAACACGTATCCCTTACTAACAATCTTGGGGAAGATCTCCCTCAGCACCTCTGTCCTGTAAAGCCTGAAGCTCCCGGTAAGGTCGCTAACCCCCGGGCTCAGTAGCGTGTTAGCCAGGAAGTTGGCTCCCTTGCTCATGACCTTCCTCCTAAGGTCCCAACCGCTAACCCCCCCCCCGTCCCTGTACCTTGTCCCCGTCACAACGTCGTGCCCACCCTCTCTCATAACCCTGATCATATCAGGTATAAACTTAGGGTGGTGGCTCAAATCAGCGTCCATCAAAACAGTGTACTCCCCCCCCACGTACTCCAGCGCGTCCAGGTAGGCAGAACCCAGACCCATCTTACCAGGCCTCTCGTGGACTACGATGAAATCGACACCGTAGCTAACCTGCAACTCTTTAGCCATCTCACGAGTACCGTCGGGGGAGTTATCCTCAACTATTACTACCCTACAATCCTTAACGCGGAGGTTGGGAGAGGTCAGGAAGGTGCGGTGGATTAGGTGGATCATTAAGGGGAGGTTAGACACCTCGTTGTATACGGGGAGGATTATCGTGTACTTTGGAACTGGGAGAGGTGAGGGGGGGGGGGAGGGGGTTTGTTGAGGTTTTTGAGGGTGAGGGGGGGGGGGATAGAGAGTATTTGGACGTTTGGATGTGTGAACCGGGAGGAGTCGAACGGAACAGGGGGGGGAGGGGGGGAGGGACACAGAGGTTTACTTTTCTTCTTTGTCGTCAATTATTGGAATTGAATTGAGCTACATATTGGAGGTTAAACTTCAGTATACCCTTCATTTGGCACTAGTAACATCATAAACCCCACGGATCCCCTGTTTTGTGCTTGCAAGAACCACCAGAACACCTTGAAAACTTACCCTTTACTTTCCTCCCGCTTTTCCTAGTGCTCTTAACTGGGCTTTCAGCAGGAGCTTTGGAGACTTTTTTGGGAGTTCGGGAACTTGCAGAGCGAGAGGATGAACGGGAAGAACGAGACTTTGATTTTGATCGTGGGGTTGGCATTATTTTGAGAAACAAACTTCAATTTTGGAAGTCAGGCCGAAAGTGGTCGATCCGAAGTCTGGGGGAAATCTTTGGGGACTCTTTCCCCATTTATAACGTTAAATCCAATTCAAAGCGCAATTACATTACAACACGATATAGATCTCAACGAATATATCCTAAATACTTGACAAAATAGCCACAAAGGAGAGACAAAAAGAAAGCCAAAAACGACACACACACATACACACACACACAGACACACACACACACACACCACCACAAATGACAAACACAAACATCCTCTACCTCGTACGTCATGGTTCTAGATTCGACTACGATAATCCTGATCGTTGGTCAAAAGTATCCTCTCTCCCGTCAGTCCTTTCAACAGATCCTCCCTTAAATCACTTTGGCTTCAGGCAAGCCGAGCTGACAGGTGCGTTCCTCCACTCTGACGTTTCCCTCGAGGAGGAAACATTTAGGAAATCCGGTATCCCCTTCACCACCCGCTGCCTGAGCTCCCTCTACCAGCGTGTTCTCCAGACCGCCCGACCCTTTGCCAGCTACCACAACCTCCTCATTTCCCCCGAGCCTGGTATCCTTGAGTACGGACACCACTACAACACCCTAGGGGAGCCTGAGGATTCGATTATCCAGACCTTCCCCGAGGTCGACCTCGACTACACCCCTTACACTCCCTTACGTTCCGTTGACTGGAAGGCATCCTCCCGTACCCGCGAGGACGGGATCTCCTACCTCCGAAGGATCCTCCACTTCCACCGAACCTACTCCTCAGATGTTGAGGTTAGGAACACGGTGGACGTTCTTTTCTCTCACGCCGCCAGCAGCAGCCTCGTCGCCGCCCTCACCGGCGTCGCTCTCGACGAGGTTGGGACGTTCGCGCCTTGCGGGATCTTCAAACTTAGGAGGGAGGGGGGGGGAGAGTGGAAGGTTGAGAGGTGGGGTCGTGACAATGAGCACAGCTTGGGTGGGGGGGGGGACAAAGGGGGTATGACACGACCTTGGGGGTACGATCAGGGGAAGAGGGACTACAAGGAAATGTGGAGGAGGGCGCGGGAGCTGGAGTTTGAAACAAAACCACTTTACCACCTGGTCCCTAAGTCCTCGTGGGAAACCGTGCCCCCAGGTGGCACCTACGAACCCCCGACGTACCAGCAGGACGGTTTCACCCACCTCACCTCCTGCCCCTCTCACCTGCTCCCCGTAGGCAACCGCTTCTACAGGGAGCCGAGGGGGGAGGAGTGGGTGTGCCTAGAGATAGACGTGGGGAGGATATCGGAGGGGCTAGAAGTGAAGTACGAGCCGGCAGCACCGGTGGGGGAGAACAAGGGAGAGGGGGGAGATATGGAGGGGGAGGAGGCGACACTTTTCCCGCACCTTTATGGGAGGATAGAGAAGGACGCGGTGAGAAATGTGCTGCAGGTTTTTAGAGAGGAGGACGGGACGTTCAAGGAGATTAAGGGCATTGAAGGGTAGAGGTACGAGGCTTGAGGAGGTCGAGCCGATCAAATAAGGCCGTGCTGAAAAATTCTTGCACATTTTTTGTACCTAAACATCTGATTTATTGTCCTTAACATCTGATTTATTGTCCTGGGTCTTCCCCCACTGCCCCCAACACAGGGGCCCCCTGTATTCGTTCCTAATTCCTAAATTTTAGCGTTGGAAGCCTCCTAGCCTAGAAGAACCCCTCTCCCTTGAGCTGTGCGACCCAGGCCTTGGCGCGGTCTTCGGACATGTCATACTGGTTGTCCTCGTCGAACATGCATCCACAGAACTTTCCGGGCTCAATCTCAGCCTTGGACTCCATGTGATCGTAACCGTCGGTTCCGGTCATTCCCATCATTGTGCACCCGGCAGCCTTGAATTGGTCGTAAAGCTCTCCAGCAGCATCGCAGTAGTTGTCTCCGTATCCCTGCTGGTCTCCGACGCCAAAGACGGCTACCTTCTTTCCGCTGATGTCAAGCCCAGGGAGGGTGTTGTATAGCCACTGGGGTGGGGGCGGGCGAGGGAGGTCATTAGCGATATGTCGATATGTCGACTCCGGACCACGGAGAGACCCCCTCCCCCCCCCTCCTCACCTCATCCCAAACAGTTCCAGAGCGCTCAGAATCAGCGCCAGTGTGCCACGTGGGGGCTCCAACAATGATTTGGTCGCAGGCCGTGACGTCCCCATCTCCGATGTCTACGATGTCCTCAGAGTCAACTCCAGCTCCCTTGAGGGCCTCGACAATGTGCCCTGCGCAGGTCTCACAGTTTCCAGTCATCGTGGAGTAGAATACTCCGGTCTGTATGTTGTAGGTTGGTAATGTTAGGGTTGAATAATGGGGGAGGGGTCAACGTAGCACCTTTAACAGGATTGATGACTATTGGAAAAGGAAAAAGATTTCGTGGTGACATGCGCTCAGCACAGCCAGAGAAAAAACGAAAATGACCATCACAACGCTACCATCACCAACGATAGACCGTTAATGAATGCGTTACAACCGAAAAGGCTAAAACATATTGAGTGCGACCCGGAATATAAGAAAATTTGACAATCAAACATCTGACATCGGACCTTTCCTCGAATTCAATGTGGGAAATTACTTACAGCATCAAGCTTCATGGAGCGACTGAAGGCGGCACGGGGGCTGACATGGAATCCAAAGACGGAAGGAAAGGCAAAAGCGGCGACATAGCAAAGAGAGAACTTCATATCTCTTGTTTGTTTTTGGGCCTTCAAGCTCGATGCGTGCAAAAACCTTCGAACACGAGCAAAAGATGGACTGGGAGACATTCTTCCTTTTGGCTTTTTACACTTTATCAACAACAAGACAGCGAAATTTTATTACGCTAATGGTTTACAATGCGACCATACATACCTCTCACCCGAACAAGTACCGTGCCGCTGCTTGCTAACAATTAGATAATGAGCATTTTCTGCGAAAAAACATTAGTCGTGAATACGTACGAGATATTTTTTTACGCATCGGGCGGTCATATTATACCAAAATCCCATCTGGCCATTTAAATCGTTTCGTTGTGATCCCATTTTCTCTAACAGCCACCTATCCTGGTCGCAACGGGGCAGAACTAATTTCACTTTCTTCGGATTAGAGCCAGTTCGAGAAACAAAAGAATGTTGAATGTGGTCAACCCCTCTGCAACTAAGGTACTCTCCTTCGCGTCCAGACGCGCCCTGGACGAACTATCCGAAGCTCGCGGTTTGTTGTCGACGTCATATGAGTCCGACACTATAGACGGGTTGGTGATAAAGGAGTTTGAGGACCCAGAATCGAGATTAAGCTCGGTCAATGCTATGGGCTTTATTAAGGTACCTAAGGCTGTAACTCCTCCACTGCAATTCGGTAATGTCCAATCTCAGGCATTGGCTCAGGTTGAGCCGCCTGTAATTTCGCACGCGCTCCTGTCTTGTATCCCTTGTGACCCTAGTCAGGAAGCTCAAGCTCCGTTGCTCCCCCTTGGGAAGGCCCCTGCAAATCTCAGCGAGGAGGAGCTTAAAGCCAGGAAGATGGTGGAGAGGAGGGAAAGGATAAAGGCCTTCGAAAAGGTGCACAAGAAAGGTCGACGAAAGGGGAACGTTCCTTTCTGGTGCAATGTCCCGGAGTGCGATTTCAAGTCGAAGCACATGACGGAAATGAAGGAGCACCTCCGCAAGAGTCACAACGTGGGGATAGTTTGGTACAAGTGTGAAGAACCAATGTGCGATTTCATTACGAAGTGGAAGAGCAGTATGAGGAGCCACACCCAGTGTGTGCACAACCAGGATGAATCGGACTGGGCGAAATGCCCGATAGATGGATGCGAGTACAAGGCGAAGCGGAGGTACGTCAAGGGGGGGGGGGCGGAGCGAACCGAACCGAACCGAAGCGACGAGTGATGAATGTTGTGCTTGTTGGTCAGGTGTTGTGGCTTGCCGATGCAAAGTCTAACCCTTCCGCTCCTCCCCCCCCTGCAGAGGCAACATGAACAGACACCTCCAGTACGCCCACAAGGTCAATAACGAGTGGCTTTTCTGCCCACAGGAGGTGAGAAGCTTTCTAGCCTGCTTATCGCTCGATACCCCTCCCGCTCGCTACCCCCTCCCTCCACGGTCAAAGCGCCAACCAACTAACCCGCCGTCTCGCTCAGGGATGCCAATACAAAGCGATGCAGCCGGCCCACATCCGCCGGCACCTCGCTGGTATCCATGACATCGGAGTGCAGTGGTTCCCTTGCACGGAATGTGATTACAAGGCAAAGGTGAGGGGCCGAGGAGGAGCGGGGGAACGAGTTTGGGGGCCGCTGACAATGTCAGCACCGCCGTGCGCTCAAGTGCAGCCCGCTAGATATTCTGTCGATTGCGCCATTACTGACTTCCCTTTTTTGTGCCGCTTCATCTGTCTCTGCTCGTCGCCGCAGCGGACGGAACATCTCAAGCGCCATATCGAGGTCCACCACGAAAACGACCTCTTCACTGAGAAGATCGACGACTACATCATAAAGAGGTTCCGCAAGGACAAGGTCAAGCTTCTCAAGATTGCCGTTGAGCTGAGGGAAATGCACAGCGAAGAACCGGAAATGGTCAAATATTTCACCAAGAACAGAATCCTTAACAGGTGGATGCAGTTGAGGAAGAAAGGACATTGAGAAGGCGAGGGAAGGCGAGGGGTAGGATGGGATGGGGGGGGGGGACGTAAAAAACAAGAGACCGAAAAGGATACATGAAGAAACAATTGAAGTGAAGATAGTACTTCGGTTCCACTTTTTACTTTTTCGCCCCCATCCCTTTTAACCTCTCCACCCCCTCCTCTAGCAAGTCGTCCGTCTTGCAAAAGCAGAACCTCACATATCCCTCCGCCTCCCCCTTGTTCTCCTTACTATAAAAGGGGCTCGGTGGTATAACCGCAACCTTGGGGTCCGTGTGCGTCATGTACCTCGCCACGGCGTAGTCCCTAGGCATGGGATCAGGCGCCGATATCGAGTCCTCCATATAAACTTCATCAGGAATCTTCAAACCCCCAGTCTCAGCGCATATGAAGAAACCGCCCGCGGGGACGATCGCTGGAAGCCCCGCTTCCTCGAGCCCCTTCATCAGGAAGTCTCGGCGCTTCAGGTAGTCGGCAGCCAGCCAAGAGTAGAAGTTGGGGTGGCCCTCGTAGGGGGAACGAGCCTTCACGAGGCTGCGGGCCACGGCGTCCTGGGTAACGGTGGGGGTACTGAAGTTCACCCATTGCTGCAGATCCGCCATCAGCTGTAAGGGAGGAGCGGAAGGAGCGAGGCGACAAACGTGGGGGTTGCGTTAGTCTTGAGACTGTCGTCATGTCACGTCATGGAGTCCTCAGCACACCCCCCATCTCACCTTGATTATCTTCTCCGGACCCACACACCAGCCACACTTCCAACCCGTCGCGCTGAAGGTCTTCCCTGCCGATGACATCGTAAGCGTCCTCTCCCACATCCCAGGTATCGTCGCGAAGGATATGTGAGGGCTCCCCTCTGGATCAAAAACAATCCTCTCGTAGACTTCGTCGCTGAATACGATCAAGTTAGGGTACTTCGACACGATCCCAGCGAGACGGTCGAGCTCGGTGCGAGAAAATATTTTGCCGGTGGGGTTGTGTGGAGAGTTCAAAACCAAAACCCTGGTCTTGGAATTAACCGTCGCCTCCAGGGCATCCCAGTCCACCTGAAAGACCTCATTGGCGGTGTCACCAGCTTCGGTGTCTGTCTTCATGCTGCGGTGAATATTTGTGAGTGGTGTGTAATTGAAATTGTCTTGATTCCCCTCTCACCACTACCCCTCACTACCCCAAATCTCACCTCACGAAACGCGGGGTACCTCCGGTCAGAAGGACCTGAGGGGCGTAAATGTCGAAAGCGGGCTCGAGCAAGACGACTTCGTCGTCCTTCTTGATAAGCGACCTGAAGGCTATGTACATTATCTGCGTTACCCCCAAACTACTAACCACATTCGTTGCCGGGTCGACTCTCACACCAGCAGACGCCCAGCTGGGACGGGAATTGTAGTCGTCAGCGAGAGCCTGGGCGAGAGGGAGGTGGCACTGAGGCCTGCAGTACTGGTTCGTGGAGGTGCCCTTGACGTTGACAGTCTCCTCCATGGACTTGACGACGAATGCAGGCGGGTCCCAGTTCGGGAAGCCCTGACCAAGATTCACTGCGTTGTGTTCGTTTGCAAGGGGGGTGAACTCACTGTGGGAGGGTTGGGGGTGAGAAGGTGGTTGAGGGGGGAGGGAGTCAGGAGACAATTACCCTCGTGAGAAGGTGGTTGAGGGGGGAGGGAGTCAGGAGACAATTACCCTCCTCATATATCCTCGACCCCTTGAGCACTTACTGCCAGACAGTGGGTTTTGAAAGTTGCGACAGATCGTTAGTAGAAGAAGAAGACGATGAAGATGATGATGACATCCTTACGGTCCCAAAGCGGTGAGAAGTCGTGAGGAGACTTCGTGGAATCTTCAGCCGCATATTTTGCTCTCGAATCTCCTCTTCGTTCGGACTTTGGCTAAAGGCCTCTGTTGTCAGTTGTAGTTGTTTGTTTCGTGGACGTGGACGTTGCAAAGGTTCACCCTACCTCCCAAGCTTTCTTTAAAAGGTCGGCGTGAAGCGACGACGATCAAGAATCGTCGTGGAAATTTTTAAGAACGTATTCCTCAAGGGCTACCATGATAAAAAAAACACCCAACACCGCTTCTTCTTCTCATTCAAAGCTAATCTCTCTCATTATATCTCATCTCCTCCCCAGCTCCCCCTCCATCACCCCATCACCCCCCACATACCCGCACTTTCACCTCTTCAACTCCTAACGCACAGCGCTTCTCCTCACGCTAGTCCTCCCTCCCCCCATGGCCTTGGGCTTCTTCCCGGACCCGGTAGCGGCCTTCTTGGTGTTGTTCTCGGTGTTTTCGTCTCCAAATTCGAAGGCGTCTTCGTCGGCTCCGGCGGCGGCCTTCTTCCTCTTCCCCGTCGCTCCCTTCTTCCCCTTCTTTCCCTTCCCCACAACTGGCTTGCTGAAGCTGTTCTCTCCCTGGCTGCTCGATGTGTCCAGCCTGTTGATACTGACGTTGACTTTAGCAACGGGGGCGGCGGGCCTGATGGGGGAAGAAATGGGACTAAGACCCCAGTCGGTCTTCCTCCTTTTGGAGGTCTTAGTCTTCTTGCTTGGGACAGGACTGCTCAACATGTCCGAAGGCATGTCCCTGCTCTCGTCCCTACTATCGTCAATGACGAAGGATCCGGTGGGCTCAACCTCGGCATTCTCGTACCCGACCATGTCCATGTCATCGTCGTCGGCCATGCTTGCGACCCTCTTCCTCTCCTTGGCGTAGTCAACCTTGGCAACGTCAAACTTGGCCCCCTCCCTCTTCTTGAAAAGGTTCCCGGGGATCCTGATGGTGCCAGGGAAGGTGGTCAAATGAGCGTCAGTCTTGACGAACTTCAAAAGGACCTCCCTGGCGGCCCTGGTGACGGTAGCAAGTTTGGCAGTTCCCTCGGATCCCTTCAAAGTGGTCTCGTCATCCCCGGTGTTGTAGTCGGTGCACTCGAAGCTACTAGCAATGAGCTCGGTCATCCTAAGCAAGAAGGAAATGTTGTCGGCCTGGTTTCCCAAACTCTGGACGAGGGGCTCCAAGAGCCACTTGAGCCTCCTCTTCAACTGTTTGAAGGCGGCATTGTTGGCGCTGGCGTTGCTCCCCTCCTTTACGATGGGGGTCTCCTTCCTGAAAGCTAGCAAGTGGAGCGCCCAAGGAAGGGCAAACTCGGGCATCACCATGGGCTTGATGCGCTGCTCAAACATCTGCTCGCCTCTGGGCCCCTGGGCCTTGCACTGGATAAGGGAAGCGTCGCAGGTGTTCCTCAGGATCTTGGTGCACTGCAAGGCAGCAGCGCGGGCCGCGACACTGGTCTTGCCAATGTTGGCAGCACCGCCATTCACGTCGCTCTTTCCACCACCAACTCCCTCCATATCGGCAGCCATGACAACCATGGCAAGGAACCTGAGGTTAGGAGCGATCTTGGCAAAAGAGCCCTGACCAGTCAACATCAAACTGAGGTTCGAGACGGCAGCCTGCCTGACCTCGACATCGGCGTCGACAAAGACCTTGCTAAGAGCGTGAAACCCGGTAGTGTCAAGGAAGGCCTCTCCCCTGCGCTTCATGGGCTCGCACAACTGGATCAAACCGACACCGGCAGCCTTCCTGATGGCAGCCTTGGACTTGGCATCGTTGCAAAGAGCCTGGTCCCTGTTGCTGGGGGGAAGACCGTCGTCCTCGAGGATCCCGACGAGCGCACGGAAGACACCCCTGACGTGAGATGAAGACGTAACGTCGCCCTCATCCATAGAGATGTTCGCGTTGGTGTTGGGAGCGTAGATAGGGAGGCTGCGGATGTGGGCGACGAGGAGCTCAATGGCGCCCACGACCCTGTCGGTGGCGAGCTGCTTTTCCATAGCCTTTGCGGCCTTGGCGGACTTCTTTGGTGCGCCTGCGCCGTCGTCCTCTGGCTCGTCGGTACTCATGTTCAGGATGCTCCCTCCCCTCTTGCCCATCAGGACACTCTCGTAGGCGAATCTGATGGCCTTGACGCCCCTGCCCTCGGAGCTTCCTCCTCCTCCTCCCTCGAAAGCAAGGGGGGCGCTGCCGGCGAGAGCCGCAAGAGAGGCCAGGACGGCCACAGAGCGATCATTGTCGATAGCGAGCCTCTGGGGGGCGGTCAGGGCCTTCATGAGAGGCTTGAAGGCGGCGATCTCATCACCCTTTCCTCCCTTGGAGACCATGGCGGCCATGACATTCACGGCGTCCCTGGCCTGCTCGGGGGTTCCGTCCTTGGTGCACATCCTCAGGAGGTCGTCCTGAAGCATAGTGTCGTTCTTCTCCATGGCGGCCTTCTCCTTCTTGCTGAGCTCGGAGACGTCCACGGCGGAGGCGGCGGGGGCAATTGTGGCGAGGATCTTTCCTAGCATGCTAACAATGTCGTTCTCCTCGGCCTCCTTCTTGCTCTTGCCCTCGAGTCCCCTGCACTCGGAGAAGAACTCGGTCATAGTCTTGAAGCACTCCCCAGCGTTGCCCTGGCCAACGGTGGGGAAGGCGGCGACGCAGAATTTGACAATCTCAAGGAAGAGGGAAGAAGTGACCCACTCGTTCTCCCTAGCACACTCCTGCGCGAGCATGGCGCAGTGGTTGATGACGTCAAAGTTGAAGGCTGAGCCCATGCTGACCCTCCTGACGAGGCTCTTCATCCAGGTAGAAGCGGCGGCGCCGACGGCGTTGACGCGCTTGGGGAGCTCGTCCATAGCGGTGGCGCGGGTGGTAACGGTGTGATTGGCGTCGGCAATGGAGGCCATGAGCTTGAAGATGGTCTTGTCCTTGTGCTCGTGGATGCGGTGGAGGATCTCGTCCTTCTTGACGTCGTTGAGGGGGACAAACTTGGTAACGAGGGCGTCAAGCTTCTCCTCGGCTTCAACGTTGTGGGTGAGGAACTCGACGGAGCCGGCCTTGAATGTGCGAGAGAGGTCCCTGGCGTCAAGGTAGGAGGTGAGAGCGGCCTGGGCCTCGGCACGCTCCGCCAAGAACTTGGAGAGCCAACGGACGGCGTTGGCGTCCTTCTCGAAGTTGGAAATGATCATGGCAACTCCCGCGGTACGGGCGGTGGTGGAGAGGGACTTGGGGAGGAGGACGTCGTCTACGATCTGAATGACGCGGCTTCTCATATCGCTGTCAACGACATCATTGTAGCTCAGGGACTCGAAGATGACCTTGGGGATCCAAGAGAGGCTCCTGGTAAAGGCAT
>BRYA01000566.1:1238-15522 GCA_030267965.1 Triparma columacea
CGGTCAGCAGCAACAACGGCAGCAACAACAGCGACAGACGCCATTCGGGGGGGGGGTTGGGTTCGGTCAGCAGCAACAACGGCAGCAACAACAGCAACAGCGACAGACGCCCTTTGGCGGTGGGGTTGGGTTCGGTCAGCAGCAACAACGGCAGCAACAACAGCGACAGACGCCATTCGGGGGGGGGGTTGGGTTCGGTCAGCAGCAACAACGGCAGCAGCAGCAGCAGCAGCAGCAGACGCCCTTTGGCGGTGGTGTTGGGTTCGGTCAGCAGCAACAACGGCAGCAGCAGCAGCAGCAGCAGCAGACGCCCTTTGGCGGTGGGGTTGGGTTCGGTCAGCAGCAACAACGGCAGCAGCAAGTTAACCCATTCGGAGGAGGACAACAACAGCAAGGGAACCCATTCATTTTCGGAGGAGGACAGCAACAACAGCAAGGGAACCCGTTCGGAGGAGGACAACAACAGCAAGGGAACCCATTCATTTTCGGAGGAGGACAGCAACAACAGCAAGGGAACCCGTTCGGAGGAGGACAACAACAACAAGGGAACCCATTCATTTTCGGAGGAGGACAGCAACAACAGCAAGGGAACCCGTTCGGAGGAGGACAACAACAACAACAAGGGAACCCATTCGGAGGAGGGCAGCAACAGCAAACACCGTTTGGGGGGGGGGGGGGCTTCGGGCAGCAACAGCAACAACCAAACAACCCATTCGGAGGCAACAACAGCAACAGCAACAACAACAACAACAACAACAACAACAACAACCGAGGTGGATTCGGTGGGGGGCAACAAAACAAGCCATTCGGAGGCGGGGGGGGGGGAGGAAATAACAACCCTTTTAATCGAGGGGGAGGGGGGGGGAACCATTTTGGGGGGGGGGGGTTCAGGAGGTGATGAGGAGGCGGGTAATAGAAAAGATTCGTTTTGTGCAGAAACCAAATCTTTCCCGCGTTACCCTCACTTCTTAACAGCATAAGCCTCCCCTTGATCCATAGACTCTCCCCCTGGCATGTCCCTAGAAAAAGCGCGCCAGTACTTGAACGGATGCTCCTTCTTTGTGACCTCCCAAGCCTCCTCAAACGCTACCCTGACCTCCTCCGGTAGAACCTCCCTCCTAGCCCTCTCGCACCTCCACGTTCCCGTTCGCCGTGATATCGTAACCCTTCGCCATCGCCTGCGTCGCCTTTTTATCGTAGCTCCCGGGCTTGGCCTCGACCCCGTCGATGAAACCGTTCTCAAGGCAGTAGTCAAGGTAAGGACCGAAGCTCCTCTTGTCGTACTGGAGCGTCTGGGCGTGACCGAGGACCACGAGACCCCTCTGCGCCCTGGTTATGGCGACATTGCAGCGCCGCCAGTCGCGGAGGAACCCGACGCTTCCGTTGTTGTTGGCGCGGACGGCAGAGAATATTATAAGGGCCTTTTCGCGACCCTGGAAGCCGTCCACCGAGCTGATCTCGAGGTTTTTTGGTGTCGGGGGTGGGGGCATGTTGTTATTATATGTCCCCCCCCCCCCAAAGCCCGGCATGTTCCAGCGCTGTTCGTACATCTGCCTCTCGTGCATGGTCTGCTGTTTCGCCTCGTCCCTGGCCCACCTTAGGGTCTGCCTGAGCAGCCGAACCTGCGCGCTGTAGGGGGAGATAATGCCAATGAGACATTGGAGGAGACATTGGGACAATAATTGGGAAATTGACGTATCTATATGTTCTAAAGAGTCCCAAATCGCCACAAATGTGTCCTCGTTGTGATTTTTGCTCTGTTACTTGAGAAATTTTGTCTCCCTCAAAAATCGGACTGTGAGGGCCATTATGCTAAATTTTCTGACGCATTGACGGCTTTAATGCTTATATCAATTTGATGTTTCGCCCCATCTCCACCGTCAAGACAAGACTAAAAAGTTTGAAACGATTTTGACGCGATTTCACCCCTCCTCCTCCTCTGCACCCCTCCCTTGCCTATTGGCTAATTTCTAATCAAGTTAGTGCCAATTTGGTCCTCTGAATTTTAAAGAAAGACGCCACGAACTCTTCTCGCTTGTCCGTCAACTACCTGGATATCAATCCCTCTCCACCTCTCTCCTCCGTCGGCTTTCCTTCCTCTCAAATCTTCCCCCCCCCTGTCCCGTCCCCCCACAACACTTCCACTTTTACCCATCTAATACCCCTCTAATATCATGGGTCTCGTGACACCTTCGTGTTGTGCGATCTTCTCTATCTGTGGGGCAGTGTTTTTGTGCTCAATTGGTTTGATTCTTTCTTCTAGTGGCTCACTTTACATCAAGGGCATAGAAGATCCCGATAAGGCGTCCACCACTGCGTACCTCGCTGCCGGTTGCTACGCGTCCACCTTCGTGCTATCCCTCCTCTTCATGATCAAGGATCGCCGCACCGATAGAAGCGGTTCCTACGACGAGGCAGGTTACGAGAGGTTGGGAGGGGGGGAGGAGGCTAAATCTCTTTTGGAGAGGAGCAAACAGTACGGAACTTACTAAGCGCGGGGGGTGGCGGGCGGCGGCTGATTTAAGCGACGAAAAAGAATACAACCTTGCCATATTTAGCAAAATTTGTTTAATTGCAATAAGTCCTCCTCATGCGGCACCAGTCGCACTAGCACCCGACACACTCCTCTTTCGATACACCCCCTCCCCCCCCTCCAGCCCCCCCACCTCCAGTCCTTGCCCCTCCGACCTCCTTTGCCTCAAATCAAAGATCCTGAGGCATCCAACGATAGCGCACACGACCAGGAAGAGAACATCGCCTGGAATGCTGTCCCTGAACTCCTGGATCACCATGATATAGTCGAGGACGCTACCGAGAGTCTCCGCCCCATGGTTCTCAACGAGCCCGAACATCCCCCCGACGATGTACCTCGTGCAAATGTAGATGGCACAGAAGATCATCACTATGCTCACCACTCCTCCTCCCTCCCCCCCCATCCATCCCGCCTTTCCCCGCTTGCTGCTTCTCCAATGGCGAGGCTTCCCCCTGTACCTGTATGCCTCCCCAAGCAGGTCCGCCAGCTCCTCCTTCCTGCTCAGAGCCTTCTTGAGCCCGTCCACAGCTTTTCCATCCCCCCCCTTGGGACTCTTGACGATGCCGTTCTCAAAGTCCCTAACCTTTCCCTCTGTGTTCTTGAGTTCCCTCTCCAACTCCTCCACCGTTTGCATTACATTGAACCTGTTCTTGTCCTCGAGCGCCCAGTAATCTTCAGGTGGCCCAACAATGCCCTCAAAGATGCCCTTGAGAACCTGCGAGTGAAAGAGGTTAGTTTAAGAATGAACTGCGCTCTTTGCCCCTCTTCGCTATTCCTCGCCGCACATCTCACCTCCTCCCCGTAACCCCCAATCAAGTCCACCCCAAAAATCGCCACCATTGTTGCGCTTTTTAGGGCCAAGCCCCAACCCCCAGGCTGTATGAGGATGGTGCTTCGGACCATCGAATCGTAAATTGGCTTTTCGCGCGTTGTAGACTTCCGCCTCTGCTTTCGCGTCCCTGAATTAATGTTGAGCTCTCTGTGGATGTGGTGGAATTTGACGGGGGAGACAGTGGTGCAGCAGTGAAGGGTGGAAGGGAACTTGACTTCCTCCTCATTCTCCGAATCCTTGACACGATATCTTCCCCTCTGCCTTTCCCAGAATTCTTCCTTCATGCCCTCCTCGCCATCCTTTTCGCTCTCCTTCTTCCACCTCTCCCACTCCTTCTCGTGCTCCTCCCCAAATGGCTCGAACGTGAGCACAAATGCGCCCTCCTCCGTCAACTCCCAACGCCTCACGCACAAAAAAGACCGCGGTCCAACCGTGATACCGCTCGAACCCCAAAAGGTAACTGTCACCGCCTTGACGCGCACCTCGACGACGTCAGCAAAGGAACCCAGAGCTGCGACACTTACAACCTCGGTAATGCTTCCCTCTCCGCCACCCATGTTCATGGCCCTCACGAAAGCATCAGGGGCGTTCAGCCGCGTAGGAAGTTTGTACCTCCTAGCGCCGCCCAACTCGTTGTATTTGTAACCCATGATCTGGCCCCCCTTGAGTTTGGACTGGGGGGGACGTGTGTGGAGGGAGGAGCGAAGCGATGACCAAAGGGTTCGGTTAGGCTTTAAATGCTCTGAAGGATTCGTGCAACGGCCGAAGCGAGCCCGAAGGTTGTCTGGTAATTTATTATATAAATTTTCAGATTGCCCCATCTCACCTCCCTCTCGACCCTCCAACCACCAGTAGCCATGTTCCACTGACCGCCCCCAGCGCACCAGACCCGCATATCCACCGTCTTAACATTACGGGGCAAGAACCTCCAGTGCACTCTCTTGAGGTAGCCCATGATGATTTTCATTCCGAGACCCTTGAGACCACTGAGTTTTACCTCCTCCCTCGCAGTTGCTCCCCAGACGTTCCCCCTATCCGGTCTCCCCTCGTTCAAATCTCTCGCCTTGATGAGCAGCCTCCTGAATCGTTCGACCTCCGCCTTCTTCGGCCCCCCAATGACAACACAGTGGACGGACTTGTCCCCGACACTGTTAAACCCAACGGCTGCGCGACATGGAGGGTGTTAGCGAGGGTGCGCGATGGTGTCAAGCGGGAGCGGCAACTCAGACTTCTCTCATTATCCAAACTCACCCCCTCCTCCAGCGACCGCCCCCATGCCGAGTGCGACGAGCACAGGCACAGCCGCGAGGCCGCCGCTGACGGCAGTGACCGCTATACCAGCAGCGACGGCAGCTGCGGTTCCCGAAGCCCCGGCAACAGCGTTCTGAATCCTGCTGTTGGAATTCGGCTGCTGAGAGGTGTTGGCGATGTGGGTCTTTAGCTTGAAGTACTGCCGGAATTGTGTGGACTGATATTGGGTGTGGGCGAGATTTGCGAGGTTCGCAGGGTCGCTCGTCGCGTTCGTCGTAGTGTACAGGGAAGGGAGGGGAGGTTGAGAAGAGGACGTCGAGGGTGTGGGTATAATAAGCGTGAAGCAATACAGCGGAATTTGAGGCTTCTGAGGCTGCGAAGGGGGAGGGGTGAGATGGGGGTTGGGTGGGTGGGGTGGGGGGGACGAAGTGGTCTGGCTGCAAGGCTTGTCGTGCGGACGCAGAGGAGGTACAAGCGAGGGCACTTATCTTCCTCACCTTCTGAGCCTTTTCCTCCTCCTTCTTAGCAGCCGCCACAGCCGCAGCTGCTTTGCCATCATTTATCGTCGTCACTTCCGTCATTACACTTCCAGTAAGATAATACTTTCCCTTGCTTTTTGAGCACATTTTGTCGCCCCGTCCATCTGTCTCGTTGGTATAATAGTGCAGGATCCAGGAGGGTGGGGAAGTAGCAGAGGCGGAAGTAGAGACGAGGCGAAAATATCTAGATGTCATGGAGCGCGTATTAGGGCCTCGCTTCAGGAGAGTTCCAGAGTACATGCAAGGGGGGGCCCCAGCAGCAAGGGCCGCCCTTCGACCAGAAGAGGAAGGAGTCGGCTTCGACTTCGACTGGGAGGCCGAGGAAGAAGAAGACGAGGAGGATGACGAAGAGGAGGAGCCGGCGGCGGAGGATGACCGCGACGAGTTCATGTTTGAGGTGCCCCGATTCCCCAGCGGTATTGGAACTAGGTTTGCCTGACGCGGCTTGGTTGCAGGGGGCGTAGTAGAATGATCACCCGATGGGGGCGGAGTATACCGACCATCGGGCCTTGTATGATCCTGTGAAAGTGGAGAGGAGAGGTTGTATGAGCATGGCAGGGGAAGCGGAAGAGGATATGAGGAGAGTTTGATTATGAGTTTTTGTGAACATTACGGAGGACATAGATACTTACGAACATGAATCTACTCGGGTTAGGTTGATTCATCTTTATAAGAGACCGCTTGGATGCGGGTTTAAAATGCAAAGCAAGTGAGTTGTCCAGTGCCCCAGTCGGACCCAGTGTCAAATAAAAATTCGTCAGGGGGATCAAAAAGAGAACAATTTTTGAGGTATAATGAGAGCAAATTACCCAATACTATTGCTTGGAGTTGCTATATTGGGTAATATTTCACACGGATTTAACGTTCCGATGCCCTCGAGACACTCAGGGAGAATAAACACAAAAGGGGTCCATTCGTCGAGGATGAAAACAAACCAAGAATCGCTGGAGCTCAGGGCGCATAGCGCAGTACCTTGGGTGGTAGGCTCAATTCTTGGTGGCTGCACAGGAACGCCGCTGGTCATCAAGGCAACGTCCAGTTGGTACAGGGAAATTGAGTTGCCAAATTTCACTCCCCCAGACAAGATCTTCGCGCCCGTTTGGACGGCGTTGTATGGGACCGTGGGCTACGTTGGGTGGGCGATACACAATGCGGTTGGTTGGAAAAGGTGCGTGTTGATCGATGCGATGAGGTGATGAGTGTTTCCCTCTGTTTTGTTACCCCCCCTAACCAACCCTAACCAAAATCTACTCTCTTAGTTTCGCATTGAGATTTTACGCCTTTCACTACGTCCTAAATCTCCTCTGGGCTCCGCTGTTCTTTGGACTCCAGAGGATAAGGGCAGCTCAGGTCCTCAATTTCTTCCTCCTTGCCTCCTTGGGCAGTGTGATGGCCGCCTTTTTGTCAATCTCTCCGCTGTGTTCCATCCTCCTCACCCCTTACTTTGCATGGCTCTCGTTCGCTACGGTGCTGAATGGTGCAATTTGCAGGCTGAATCCCACGGTGAAGGGGTACAACGAGGCGATGTTGCAAGCTGGGATACAAAGGTTGAGGGCAGAGGCAGGGAAGCGGGCGGGGCTTTAACGTGTGTACAATAATGTGTAATGTGTAGTGCGCTGTGATTTACTTTATGAAACAATTTTAAAGAGAAGGCTTATTATACTCCTTCATGCCCCTCTTACTCAATGACCTTGGAGATGACTCCAGTTCCGACAGTCCTTCCTCCCTCCCTCATGTTGAACCTCAAACCCTGCTCCATAGCAATGGGCGCGATGAGCTCGATGTCGAGCGCGGCATTATCTCCCGGCATAACCATTTCGGTTCCCTCCTTGAGGTGGAGGGCCCCGGTGATGTCCGCGGTACGGAAGAAGAACTGGGGTCTGTAATTGCTGAAGAAGGGGGTGTGCCTCCCTCCCTCGTCCTGGGTGAGCACGTAGCACTCCGCCTCGAACTTCTTTCCGGTGGCGATGGATCCGGGCGCCGAAAGGACCTGGCCACGGCGGACGTCCTCGCGCTTGGTTCCGCGGAGAAGAGCACCAATGTTGTCACCAGCCATTCCAGAGTCCAGGAGCTTTTTGAACATCTCCACTCCTTCGCAAGTGGGGGGAGGGCATGGGGAGGGGGAGGGGGAGGAGGGGTGTTAGTAAGGCAGGGCGGAGACAATCAAAGTTGGTAAGACCCGAAAAAAGATGTCGCAAAAGATGGGGCGACAGAAGTCCAACTGAAATGGACAGGCCGCACGGAGTTATCCTATAATGCCAAACCAAATATTATCCCAAATGCTAATCAAACACCTGCTAATTGAGGCCCGTAGGCGACTATCAGGCATTCAAGTTTGACTTGGTTGCGAAAAACACAGATGGAAGAACGGAAGAGGAAAAGGCAAAAAAAACAAACAAACGAAACCCCCACGAACACGCACACGCACAAAAGTGACGGCACCCACTTGTTCCCCCCCCCCCCCCTTTTCCTTACCTGTGCATGTGGTACTCTGGTTCTGGTCGAGTCCGACGATATCCACGCTGTCCCCGATGTTGATGGTCCCCTGTTCGACCCTCCCCGTGACGACCGTCCCCCTCCCAGCGATGGAGAACACGTCCTCTATAGGCATGAGGAAGGGCTTATCAAGGTCCCTTACGGGCTCAGGGATGAACTCGTCACATGCCTCCATGAGCTCAAGGACAGCAGAGGAACCGATCTCAGGGGTCTTACCCTCGGCGGCGGCGAGGGCGGAACCGCGGATGATGGGGGTGTCGTCACCGGGGAAGTCGTAGAAGTCAAGGAGCTCCCTGATCTCCATCTCGACAAGCTCTAGGAGCTCCTCGTCGTCGACCATGTCGACCTTGTTCAGGAAGACGACGAGGGCGGGGATGCCGACCTGCTTGGCTAGGAGGATGTGCTCCCTCGTCTGGGGCATAGGGCCGTCGGTGGCGGCAACGACGAGGATCCCGCCGTCCATCTGGGCGGCACCGGTGATCATGTTCTTGACGTAATCAGCGTGACCCGGGCAGTCGATGTGACCGTAGTGGCGGTTGAGGGTCTCGTACTCAATGTGGGCGGTGTTGATGGTGATCTTCCTGGCCTTCTCCTCGGGAGCCTTGTCAATGTCCTCGTAGGACATGGCCTCACTCCAACCCTTCTCACTGAGGACCTTGGTGATGGCCTGGGTGAGCGTAGTCTTACCGTGATCGACGTGACCGATGGTACCGATGTTTACGTGGGGCTTGTCACGGCTGAAGGTAGAAAGGTCACTGGTAAGCACAGCGGTGGCACGAGGAGCCAAACCGCGGGCCGCCAGGCGGGAAGTTAAACGGGAACTCAATTGAGACTACGAGGGGGAATGGAAGGGGAATGGTATAGGTGTTAGCGACGATATGCGGAGATGTTTGGAGATGAGTGAGTGTGATTATGAGAGAGACGGAATCGTCGGAATCGTCGAGCGGGTGGACAGTCATCATATTTTCATCCTATGGTTGTTGTTGAGTATTTAAATTGTGATATATGGTTTATAAATGATATATTATGGAGATTCAATACAAATGAATAGTCTATATATTGATATTAGTTACATACAAGCATAACCCTAAAAGAAGGCGAAATGTGGTGGAAGAGGACAGGTCAATCAACCAAGGAAACCAACCCTCCAATCCCACAAAAGAACAAACAGCACACAAAAACTCCTCTTTAACGATATTTGAATGTCTGCAATGGTAAGTACATCTAAATGGCTCATCAACGCCATCACGTCTGCTCAAAATAGCGCTCAAGTGCTCCAATACCTTGACTGGGAGTTTTGACGCACAGTGGAGACTTCTCTCTGCTTTCACAGCTTTATTGGCTCATAGTCCATTCAAATGCGTCCATTTACAGACGTCCCTCCTCTAAATTCTTTGTAGGATGTACACAAATGTTAAATATAAGGAATAACTCTAATCTCACCTAAACTAACACACCCTTCCTCCCCGACTCCTTCCATGACTCCTTCCACAACCCACCCTTCTTTCATCTCCCCCTAATTAACGCTACAGGCTGATTCCAATGATGACAAGACACCAATTACCGTAATCACCGGCTTCCTCGGAGCAGGGAAGACTACCCTCGTGAATTACATCCTCAAGGAGCAGAACGACTGGAAGATTGCCGTTCTTGAGAACGAGTTTGGGGAAGTGTCCATCGACACCGGCCTTGTTGCCGAGAGTATGGACAGCCCGGAGGACCTAATTACCATGGACAATGGCTGTGTTTGCTGCTCCGTCAGGGGGGACCTTATCAGGACCCTTGGACAGCTCGCCAAGAGGAGGAAGGACTTTGACGCCATCATTCTAGAGACCACCGGCATGGCCGACCCGGCCCCCATCATCTACACTATCCAGACTAACCCCAAAATGTCGGACCACTACAAAATTGACTCCCTCGTCTGCCTGGCCGACTGCAAGCACATTGAACAGCACCTTGACGAGATCAAGCCTGAGGGGAACGTCAACGAGGCCCTCCAGCAGGTCGCCTTCGCCGACAAGATCCTCCTCAACAAGCTGGACCTGGTGAATGAGGAGGAGAAGAAGAGGGTGAAGGACAGAATTAGGTCCATCAACAAGTTTGCCGCCATCATTGAGACGGAACGCTCCAAGGCTCCCCTCGACAAAATCCTCAAGGTAGACGGCTTCAATATGGAGTCCATCCTCACCGTAGACCCCGAGTTCTTTGACGAGGACGACACCAACAAGAAGACCCACAACACGGCCCTCGTCCAGAGCGTCGGAATCTCCTTCAAGGGCAACCTCCACGCCCAGTGGTTCAACATGTTCATGATGGACCTCCTTCGGGACCGCGCCGAAGACCTTTACAGGACCAAGGGCCTCCTCAGCTTCCACGGCCAGGGCGACACGAAGTTCGTCTTCCAGGGGGTCCACGAACAGATCAACTTTGGACCGAGCCAAAAGCCATGGGCGGCTGATGAGGAAAGGATCAACAAGTTTGTTTTCATTGGGAAGAAACTTGACAGGGCGGAACTCACCAAGAGCCTCATGGAGTGCCTTTACAAGGAAGAGGCTAAGTGAGAAGAGCCAACAGCTTTGAGGAAAAACAAAAGCGAAACAAATAACTCTTCGCCATGGGGGTATGGGGAGAGATGGAAGTAACCGTCTTGCGGCGCAAATCTCATAGTGCCGTAGGTGAAATAAAATTCGTCAAGGTTTTAGCAAAACATTTAACCCTACCATTTTTCCTCTTTCATGCTCTCGTGTCCTTAGTCCTGTTCCGAGAAGGTCCTACCGTCAGAGTTTCTAATGCTCACGTCCGCCCCCTTGCTTATAAGGTACGCTCCGAGAGTGCTACCGAAACCGTACTTGAAGCAGAAGTGTAGGGGCGAGTTACCCTTGTAGTTGCAGCTGTTTATGTCAGCGCCCCTGGGGGACGAAAAACCGGCAAAGAAAAAGGAGGGAGGGTTAAGTCATCGTGATAACGAGCGGGGTCAACGCCCCCCCCCCCCCCTCCCCTACCCCTCCGTTTCTCACTCACCTCCTGAGCGCGCACTTCATAATCCTCTTGTGTCCGTTCTGGCAGCTGATCCCCAGTATAGTGTTCCCATACTGGTCCCTAACGTTAACCGGTACCCCCCTGTCCAGCAAGCCCTCAACGTCCTCAACCCTGTTGTGCCTAGCGTAGCTGAATATGTCCTCGACGTCCTTGTCTTCGACGTGGTACTGCTGCCCGGTTTCTGGGGGCTTGGCGTCGTCGTAATTTTGATGGAACGCAGACGCAGACGACTGGTAGGCATCCTCCTCCTTGGACTCGGCGTAGTAGGGCTGCTGATGCTGCTGGGAGTACTGAGCGCTGCTGTACTGGGAGTACTGCTGGTGCTGCGCGACCGGAGGGTTTTGTTGATGGGAATGGTACTCCTGGTAGTGCTGCTGATGGCCCTGCTGCTGGTATTGGTAGTGCTGCTGGTGCTGATCCTGCTGGTAGTAATCTCCGTGAGGTTGCTGATGCTGCTGCTGCTGTTGAGGGGCGGCAGCATAATAGGAGCCGTGTTCGTAGGAGGGCGTCTGGGAGTAATGTTGAGGCGCCTGGTGGTGGTGCTGTTGAGGCGGGTTTTGACCTTGATGGTTGCCGTAGTATTGCTGCTGCTGCTGCTGCTGCGGCTCTTGATGGTAAGTTGGATACGTATACTGTTGGCCGCCAGCCTGATGGTGCTGGTGGGCGTAAGGGTCAGGGTCTTCGTAATATACTGGTGTCTGCTGGGGAGCTGGGTGGGTTGGAGCGTGGGCTTGGGGATAGGAATGCTGATGCGACGACGAGCGAAGCGAGCCGACAGAGAGGATTGAGTTATTGGATGATAAGTAGTGCATGCATGTGGCACGCATATATGGCGAGCATAGCATGACGGCATTGCCAACTCTCACCTGCTGCTGCTGTTGCTGGCTTGAGTATTCGTAAGAAGGAGAGGGTTGGTGGTACTGGTGAACTAGCGGGATAGACGAAAGAGAGGGGCAGAGAAAATGTGAGCTTGGAAGAAGACATATTTGAAATCAGATACCCTTCGAAAGGTACAAGCAATCTATCTGTATTGTTTAGACTCACCTGGCTGCTGCTGCTGGTAGTGCTGGGAATGGCCGTGCACATAAGGGGTGTGCTTTGATTCCGACAGCCCCTCGAGATACCTATCAGACTCATCACCGTCGTCGTACTTGCTCTCAGCTCGCGCAGAGTTATAACCCGAGCGCGCACTATTATTGTTCCTAGGTGTGCCAAACTCGTTATCAGAGTGTGCGAACCGAGCAGACGAACCACCTCCACCCCGCGACGACGACCCCCCACCACCGGAACGGGCCGATATTCGAGGGGAAGCAAACTCGCTGTCGCTCGCACCTCTAGCAGAGGGAGGTTGAGCCCGGGGTGTGTGAAAGCGATCATCAATTTGCCGAGGTGAAGGGTCCTGTGACTTATATTCCGAGTCAGAACGAGGAGAACTGTCCCGTAGAGAGCGACGAGGGGACCCTCGGGCCGACATATCCTATTATAGCAACCAAAAACTTGAAAAGAGGAGGTCGGGGAGGAGGGGGGGGGGGGGAGGGGGAAGAGGGAAGGGGAGAGAGGGGAGTAAAGGCAGAAGCGAAAACAGGTGAATGAGGGTAGAGGAGAGGTTCGGAAGGGGGAGGACAACAACCCCCACGAAGTTGGGGAATTTTACCAGATGGATTGGATATAATTGGGATGAACACAGCAACAGATTTTGTTTTTGGGTAGGTGGTAATGGAGATAGGAGAGATTAAAAAAAAAACCCAGACCCGACATTACGTTTGTTCTTGTAAATACCAAATACACGTTGAAAAGGCGCGGATTAGGATGTGGGACATGAAAAGAAATGTGCAGTTTGATCGGCCTGTCTTGTGTGTGCTTGTGTTTCCATTTTTGAGGTTGCGAAAGGAATTTGCTCGAACCATTCAATTAGCCGACACTCGTTTGCACGAGAGCCTGCTTGGGAGAAGAAGCGAGTTCTAGGTTTCTCTTGAGGAGATTTCCCTTCCCATGGCGAAGCTATTCTCTTGCCAGGGAAAGTTATCCACCTGTGTCTCCACACTTCAGGGGTTCATTACAGAACACCAGAACAAATCCGCGTTGTGGGTTGAGATGGTGTCGAGTCATCCTCTTTCGATAAGGTTGGAATCATCATCCATGGTCGTCCATGTTCTCACATTTTCACCTCAACCCCATCCCCAGATTGAGCTTTGCGCAAGAATAAACAACAGAGCGATAGAGGATGAGTAATATTTCGAAGAAGGGACTAGGAAATGAGGGGCATGAAGACCCCTTAGAGCCAACAAACCTCTTGGGCAAAATGGCCACCAAGGACATGATAGAGGGTGTTGAGAGGACCTCAAGAGTCGGGGAAGGTACGTAAATAGGTTGCGAGTTTTGATAAAGAAATTTGAAAGGGGGGCGGAGGGGTTCTGTCCGACTTCGGAACGTTCAAAGTCTGAAACCTTACCCGCTAACAACCTCCATCCCTGCCATCGTTCCACCACCGCAGCGACGTCCAAGAGAGATCCTCAGACTCGGAGGATAGCCGAGGATGGGGACCTTCTCCAAACTGAAGGAGTTTCGCAACCATCGAAAGTTGCGAACTCAAATGAAGGCATGCCTGCATCGAGAGAGGTAATGTCTGCTGCAAATACCATTGATGACCAAGAAGAGTCGTACGGAGCAGTCATTGAGGTCAACAGGGAGCTTGAAGAGGGTCTACTACCCGTAGTGGAAGGCGATTCTAAGCTCGCAGCGTCACCTAGGCTTCGTGAGGAGGGTAAAGGTTTCTGGCAGGAAGGTGAGAATTGACGAAAAAGGGAAAGAACGTCACGAGATCAACACGGAGAAACATTTAATACCGGCACAAATTGTGCTCGTGGCCATCTACTTTGTCTATAGCCGCCCTCACACGAGTTGAACAATTATACTAAACCCTTTTCATCACCCGCTTCGCTCTTTGCAGGAGGAGGAGCCGAGGCTGGGAGGAGGGAGAGGAGGGCAGGGGAAGTAAAAGAGGAGCGAAATAGAAGCGTAGGGAAGTCGAAGCTTCAAAGGGAAGGGAGAGAGGATATAAACGATGGGTCAGGGGGGAACGAAATGGTCAATGGGGAAAGAGATGAGCTGGAGGGGAGGGTACCCATTCTTTCACAACTGCAACGCAATGTAGAAGACCCTCGTAATTATACGGGAGACCCAACGCTGTCAGAGGGCGCCAAGGGGACTGTGATTTCAATTGAGAAAAAGGAGGAAGTCTCGAGGATGGTTACACACAACAACGACGCAAACGCTGAATGGGTTGAGCGAGGTGAGTTCGGGTAGTTTGGGCTGCTTGGAGGGAGATAGAGGAGAAGGAGAAGGAGAGGCTGCTTGCGGCGCTGGTAGGGCAGTTGAGGCTCGTCAAATTTCATCCAATGCTAACTCAAACAGCAAATGTCATCTCGAAACGCACCGTCGCGGATGTAACCACACTTACCATCACAGCAGGGCCTCGAGGCGTGAACGTATATCCTCAAGAGGGATCTCTCATTGAAGGTGATGGAGTCCCGTTGCCGTCGCAGGTCGCCAGTACAAGCGAGGGCGTGAAATTAAAGACGTCAAGTGAGATGA
>BRYA01000566.1:15592-26849 GCA_030267965.1 Triparma columacea
TTTAGCGCGCGGAGTTTGTTTGACTGCAGAGGCTCGTCAAATATCATTTCAGTATGTGTGCTCACCCCAGCATTACTTATATCTTCATAAACAAACGCCCACGCTTACGTTCACAGCGACGCCTCGAAAGGGCGCTCACTCTCTGGTAGGAGAGGATCCCCTTGATACAGTGGGGGGTGTTTCGCTGTCGTCACATGTAGAGAATTCAAGTGAGGATATGCAAGAGGTGAGATGAAATGAGGAGCGAAATGACGGGCTGAAAACGTTAAGGAATGCGAGGGAGAAACTACGCAGGAGTCTTTAATTCTATATAAGATGCATCTCAAGCCTCACACACTGCCGCTGCGATTCTAACTCTTCTTCATAAAACCCCATTCTTGCACAACTCTCCACGCTTGTCACAGGTGAGAAATGAATCGGAGTAAAAGAGATGCCGCACGTTGCAAGCCACGCCACGCCCATGCATGTAATGATTTTATCTCTAAATATAATCTCGCCTCCCCTACGCGCGACGTTACCATTCCTAACTTACTAACGTCTTTGCTTTCGCGATTTGCTTCGCTCCTCACACAGGCGCAGGAGAGGAGAAAGGTTGCGAATATGGGCGTTGGGACCCCAACAGATGGAGGAACCACGGTCGGAGCAGGTGTGAATAACTCTTCAGAGCTCGAAACTGGGAAGAAAGGCGTATCTGATGGGGTAGGGGGGAGCAAATTGATTATGGGGGGGACGGGAGGGAGGGAGATAAGAAGGAGCGTAAACTTCGATTTGGAGATACAAGATGGAGACGGATTAGCATTCGGAGAACATGGGGAGGGATCTTTGAGTGCAGGCGAAAGCTTGGTGTCCGAGAAGGAGAGGGAGCTTGAGGAGAAGTGTAGGGAGTTGGCCAAGAAGCTGGCCGAGGCGAATGCAAAGTTAGGTCGGGCGAACGTGAAGACGAAGGACGTCGATTCCACCTCGCTCGATAAGCAAGGTGAGGCTAGTTCGTTGAAAGCAGTTGCCCTCGAAAGCAACTCCGACATTTTGAGGGAAGAGAAGAATGGCAAAGTTCACGACGGCATGATGGGAAAGCTCGTTGAGAGGGGTGCTGTCGAGGGTATCATTGAACAGTCGTGGGATACTAAGAGAGCGAACGTCGGCGTAGTCGTTCACGACGAGAAAGAGCGTGTCCTCGATTACATCCTCGCTGGTTCAAGTGTGGGAGCGTTCCGACGTGAGATAATTCATGAGGGAGGGGATGGGGAGGGAGGAAGGATTGTATTTTGGCAAAATTACTTAAAGGGGACGACGATCGAATACCTTCTGAGAATCCGGGTCGTGAGCAATGAAGGCTCCGGCTGGTGCATCGTGATAAAGTCGGAGGACGAGAAAAGCTTACCAAAGAAGGCGAAGATGAAATTTCTAAAGATTGCGACTTCTACGAATGCGCTGAGAGCGTGGGTCGAGGGTGAGATCAGGCTTTCGAGCTACGAATATGGGCAAACGGCGCTTACTCTTGTCGGAATGTTGGAAGTCGAGGAGGCTGAAGGCATTGTGCCAAGAAACTCAGGCTTGGAAGGCACGCGCGCGTTCCGTCAGAAAACAATAGGTATCAAACAGAGCAAAAATTCTGGGCTAATGGAGAGTGTGGGGGGGAGAAGGGGGGACGTCAACACCATTTACGCGTCAATCAAAGGCCTGGTTGAGGAGATCGAGAAGAACTTTCACAATCCTGAGGTTATTGATGAGAGGAGGACGAAGCACTTTGTGGAGGAGATTATTCCAAGTCCTCGTCCGCTGACAGTAGAGGAGGAGAGAATGCTGGAAGGAGTTGGAGGGTTAGAGAATGAACTTTATGAGAAGGGAAAGAGAGTCAAGGGGACATTGAAGGAGGGGGTGGACAAGTTCCTGTGGAGAGAGGGGTACAAGGTGTGGGCAGCCTTTGGGGTCAATGTGGACAAGTCATCAGAGGGTATTCTGGCTGAATTGTTTGTTTTGGGGACATATGAAAGATCCAAGAAACACCAGCTTGTTAATGGCTCTTTGACAAGGGTCATCAGGCATGATCTTGGCAGCCGCAGTCTTCACTACCAAGCAGGAAAACACTTGAAGAGGCCACTTAAAGATCGGCTCTTCGAAACATGGAATGTTTGGAGCGATGTCAAGTTGGGCAAGGGTGGAGCGAACTACATATTGGGCATTGTGCCAATCCAACTTTGCAATGGGGCTAGTTTTGAGGATAGTAGCAAGGAGGGATTTGTTGTTGCAGAGTCGACTGGCGTGTACTTTATTGATGAGATTGCCCCAAATGTCTGCAGAGTGACACGCGTTCAAACAGTTGATCTGAAATTTACTGGCCTTCTTCAAAAGGCAGTGATGGACAAAGCAGTTGACTACCTTGCAAAGAGTCAGCTTATTGAGGCCAATAGATTGCAGGAGAAGTTCAAGAGGAATGCGAAGAAGGTTGATGCTGAAGTCAGAGGGGCCTTGGTGGAGAGGATGAGGGAAGGGGTTGAGTTGGAAGAGGACCAGAAGAAGGTGTTTGGGGACTTGGAGGAGCTCTTTGGTGGGGAGGAGGAAGAAGGGTGGGGGCCTCTTGAGTCACCTTATGAGGGAGTGAAGATGAAGATCAAATACCAGCAACAGGTACAGGGAGAGAGGAGCCTTGCTCTTGGACAAGGGGAAAGCACAGCAGATTGCACTGCGGAAGAGGCAGCTGCATGGTTTTTTGAGTACTGCAGCAGGGAGAGGACGCGAATTGACAGGGAAGAGGGAAATCCTGCTAGATTTGAGATTAGAAAGGGACATGAGAGGATAAACGAGAAGCTCGTTGCCTTCATCAAGAAGATGCCAAAACTTCTCAACAACCGTGACTTTGTGGTCAAGTTTGTTTGGAGGAAGGAAGAAAATGGTAGTTACACTGTAGCAGGGATATCAGTGGACGGGAACCCAGATTACGGAGAAAATACAAGAAAGCTGGTGAGAGGAACTTCAAAGTTGCTTATCACTGCAACCAACATGAAGACTGTTGGGAGCATACCTCAGTGTAATATTAGGATTCTCCTATACTTTGACCTTGGTGGATATGTTCCAACATCCGTTTTGGACAAAAGAATGCCAAAGGCTCTGAAATTTTTAGACAGCATGTCAAGAACTTTTGATCAGAGCAAGGAAGTTGATAAAGCTGCACTGGCCTCTCTTGCCAACATCATCAAGAATGAACACCAAGATTATACTGATGAGGAGAAGAAGGCAATTAGGAAAGGGAAGGAGTTCTATGAGAAGTGCAAGGAGGATGAGAACTTTGATGATTTGAAGAGTCCCGATGACAAAGTCAAGATGAAGCTAGTTCATGTTGATGGGGCAAGCAGTGGGACTGGTTTTGCCACTACTGTAGTTGATGCGAGTGTGGAAGAGTGTGCTGCCTACGAGATTTCAAGACTAGGCAATCGAGAAGACACAAAGAATGCAAAAGAAAGAAATGGAATAACCTTCTTAAAAGTCATCAAAGTAGCTCCCCACACCAACTACTATGTAACAACAAGGGATCTTGGTCTTCCTGGCTTTGCTTCTCGTGATGGGAGGAATAAAATTACTTGGTTCAAGCAAGAGGACGACAAAGTCATCATTATTTTTGAAGATACAGAGAAGCTTCATGAAGACTTTCCAGTGAAGGCTGGGAATGTTTTAGTGAAGATACACACAGTATGGGCATTTGAGCCGCTTGACCCTATTGGAGATGTGCCGCAAACATTAGTGACTTTCACAACAAAGGTAGATCTTGGTGGTGTTTTCTTCTCTTCAATAGTGGAAAAGATTGCACCAAGGTTTCTCGGAGTAGTCTCAGGCTTGAGGAAGAAGTTTGACAGAAGTAGAGATATTGACGTTTCAACAAGGATCCAGATAGTGAGAGGAATAGGTGAAATCAAAGCAATATCCACTGAGACATTTGATACCAAGTTCCTAGAGGTTGAAGGCAAACAAAAGGTTAAAGGTGCATTCCCTCTTTCAGATACCTGGATTAAGGTGGAAGAGAAGGGAAAGGGATCGGGAAAGACAACAGTGACAGTTACAGCTGGTTTGGAGGAAGCTGCTGCCTACTTCTGGGATTTTGAGAGCAGAGTCCATCAAGAAACAACAGGAGATGTTGAGAGGGTTGTTGAGGAGAAGAAGGGGACATGGGAAGTAGTTGTGAGGAGAAGGCAGAAGATGGAGTCACAACATGGTGGAATACACAGAGACAGGGAGTTCTGGAATGTTATGAAGCTGCAGAAGGTGGATGAAGATATCATTGTGATTATAATGGAGCCAATAAAGGAGAGCATGGAGGGAAGTGATGCCTTGTGCACCACTGAGAGATCTACTGCACAAAGGGCATCTGAAGAAGTCGCAATTAAGTTCACAAAAAGGGGAGAGAAGACAACCAAGGTAGAATTTGTCACCAAAGTAGAGCTTGGTAGCTCCGTAAGTGTGGAGGCAACAAGATCAACTCTAGAGAGGCAACTAGACGAGGCTGCTGAAGCAGAACGCCATTTTATTGACCTTGTCCCTTTAATGGAGATGTCTAAGCAAGTTGGCGAGGCCTTGGGTGCTGATTTGGTTTGGGATGGAGGACAGCTTGGAGGAGCACATTCAAGGAAGGACAGAGAGAGACATGTTGAGGATGTTTGTAAGGAGAGTGCTGCTTTGAGGGAGGTCGTGAAGAAGTACCCTTGGTTTGTCACTTTGCTGAAGAGGGCAAGGCTTTGTGAGCTTAGCTCCAACAGCTCATTGTCTACCAAGCTTGACTGTGTAGAGGAGAAGGAGGCAAGGGTGATTGGAAACAACCTGATGCCTTGTTTGAAGAGCAGGAAGGTGATTCAGGCTGGGGTAGATATGTGGAGATTGCAGAACAGGGCTGTTGGGGAGCTGTTTGAGGAGTTTCCATGGATGGAGGGCATGTTTGTGGAGATTGGGAAGGGTGTGGTGAAGATGGCTCCGTGGGGGTTGTTTTTCAGAGTTACTGTTGGTGCTGTTACATCTATGTTTGATTTGCTTACTGATGTGTATGTTACGTACATGTTTTGGAGCGATAAGAAGTATGGGTACTTTAAGGCTTCTTTGGCAAGTCTGATGGTATCAATGGGGATTCAAATGCTTTTGGTTTGGGTACAAAACAAGAAGTTGGGGATGTTGAGAGTGGTTAGGGAGTGTTTCCCTATTTTGATTGGCTTTAAGCCTGCTGTTGATGCTTACAGGGTAGCAAAGGGAGAAAAGCAAGAGGCTGGGCAAGCTCTAGATGCTCTGACAGAGTTAACATTCATGAAATGTGTTGAGATGTTTGCAGAAGCCATACCTGGAGTGCTTATCCAACTTATGGCAGTTGCAACAAGTAAAAAAGACGTTGCGGATGCAGCTTGGGTCTCACTTTCAGTTTCAGCATTGACAACTGGCTATGCATCTGCAACTATAAGTTATGATTTTGATACTGACCCAGTGAAAAGAGAACAAGTGCCTGACTTTTATGGATATGTGCCTGCAAATCCCACCAAAAGATCAATCATATTTGTTTCAATGGCACTCTTTGGTGCAGGTATGCTTGTGATAAGGTGCATGACAATAGTTGTGTTAGGACTACTTGGTGGTAGATGGGTCTCTCTCTATATTGGTGCTGATCTTGGTCTATACTTATTTGTGAAGATATTAAGAGGAGACTTTTGGTATTGGGTTCCTCTTAGTGGCAATGTAGAAATAGTGAGTAGCATTGTCTGCAGAGTATTGGCGAAAGTGGTGACAGACTTTACATCAATTGTGCAGTTTAGGCACCCTAATGAGGTTGGAGGGATGTATTGGATGTTTGGATTTGTATTGACAATGGGAAGTCTTCCAGTAGCTATAATTATAGCTGAAAGGGAAGGTGTTGCAGACAAAGTGCTTACATTTGCATGGAAAGTAGTTGGAATATTGATACCATGTACAGTCTTGTTGTTTGCTGTATTTTTCTTTAACATTGAGAAAAAGTACTTTGGTACATTTTTCAGCGCTGAGACAGGAAAGGGTTTAACAATAAAAAAATACCACAATCTACAAGACGAACGACATAAGGCTGATGCTGTCTTCAATACCTCAAGGCGTCAATGGAAGTCAATTGAAGAGGAAGTGAAAGCTTGGGTAGAGGCAAATTGGGAGAGATGGGAGGAGGAGAAGCCAAAGTGGTTTCATGATGCAATGAGAGCTAGAGTGCCAGTTGAATACATTCCAGGAGCAGGAGATGCTAGAAAAAGAGAGAGTGTCAGGAGAGCAAGTGTTGATGCTGAAGCTGAGGGTGGTCTAGCAGGTGCTTTGAAAGCAGGTATTAGGAGAGCAAGTGTTGGAGGCGCTGATAGTGGAGATATTACATGGGTAGGAGGTAGGAAGGCTAACATAGGCAGTGTTGTGCCTGCAGCAATTGTTGACAGTCCTATTGGTGGGAACACCAGAAGACTGTTGCCCGAGAAAAGAAAACGTGAGATGGAAAAGAAGAAAGTCGTGCATCCCAAGGGTAACAGTAAAGCAACCAAGGCTAGTCTTGTCATGATGATGTCAGTAGTAGCTTGCTCTCTGATGACAGGAGTGCACGGCATGGGAGCCGGTGTACAGGCAAAAGGAATGCCCATTAACCTGGAGGTTCCAAAGGTTATCGAGGAATTTCTCAAGGAGGGAGGGGAGAGCAGAGGGAGGAGAGTGGAGGAGGTCAACATAAATGATATGAACGGGCTATTCAACACGATCAGTAATCATAATACTTATGCTGACAACACTGGCAACTCCATCATGGCCAATGGTGACACTGCAATTCTAGCTGTTAGGTCGTATAAATGCTCAGAGGGGATTTGTGCACGAAGTGATACCATGCTGTGGATAGATGACATGAATGGAGCGGTCAAGTGTGTGGAGGACAACGCAAGCTGTGTGTTGGATGGAGAGAATCAAAGAGGAGTGATGTTTGTAGGGGGAACTGGGAGTGGTACACTTATTCTCCGAGCTCTCACCTTCGACAAGGGAAATGCTAATATTGGTGGAGGGGTTTGGATTGACAATGATGCCATAGTGGACTTGGAGCTCTGTATCTTCTCCAACAATAGAGCTACAAATAGTGATTTTGGAGGTGGAGCTTTTTTTGTTCAGGGTAGTGGAACTACTGTCAACATTTATGGAACAAGCTTCAATGGAAACACAGCAGATTCAGGAAATGGTGATGATATTTACAAAGAATATTCATGGGGGGGTTCATCAAGCATCACCATCTACAATATGTGCCCTTCTCCCTACTCCTCCAACACTCCAATCCAAGGTAAGACAAGAATGAGGATTGTGTAGTCTGTAGAACCATTCCTAACCCCACAACTCACTTTAAATTACCGCTGCACCAATTCTTATTCCTACCTCTTTTCTTTCTTAGGGTCCGCTTTGGACACTTATGGCACCGTCAACAGCGATGAATACTCGTACTCTAGCTGCACAGGAGGAGCTGAGGTGAATGTGGTCGATATGGACGGGCTGTTCAACACGGTCAGTAATAGAGTGCAAAGCGGTGTTAACACTGGCAACTCCATCATGGCGAACGGTGACACTACGATTCTAGCTGTTGGGTCATATAAATGCTCAGAGGGGACTTGTGCAAGTAGTCCTATCATGCTGATCACAGAAGACTTGAATGGAGAGGTCAAGTGTATGGAGGACAGTGCAAGCTGTGTGTTGGATGGAGAGAATCAAAGCGGAGTGATGACTGTGTGGGGAACTGGGAGTGGTACACTTATTCTCCGAGCTCTCACCTTCGACAAGGGATATGCTAATGTTGGTGGAGGGGTTTGGATTGATGAGGATGCCATAGTAGACTTGGAGCTATCAGTCTTCTCCAACAATAGAGCTACAAGTAATACTCATGGAGGTGGAGCAATTTATGTTCAGAGTATTGGAACTATTGTCAATATCTACGGAACAAGCTTCAATGGAAACACAGCAGACTCAGGATATGGTGATGATATTGACAACTATAGTGGAACCATCACTATCCACAATACATGCCCTTCTCCCTACTCCTCCAACACTCCAATCCAAGGTAAGACGAGAATGAGGATTGTGTAGTCTGTAGAACCATTCCTAACCCCACAACTCACTTTATGTTACTACTGCACCAATTCCTATTCCCTTCCCTCTCCTTTCTCAGGGTCCGCTTTGGACACTTATGGCACCGTCAACGGCAATAAATACTTGTACTCTGGCTGCACAGGAGCTCAGGTCCAGGTGAATGTGGTCGATATGAACGGGCTGTTCAACACGGTCAGTAATTATAATGGGGAATATGCTGATAACACTGGCAACTCCATCATGGCGAATGGTGACACTACGATTCTAGCTGTTGGGTCATATAAATGCTCAGAGGGGACTTGTGCACATAGTCATAGCATGCTGTCCACAGTTGACTTGAATGGAGAGGTCAAGTGTGTGGAAGACAACGCAAGCTGCGTGTTGGATGGAGAAAATGAAAGAGGAGTGATGTTGGTGGGGGGAACTGGGAGTGGTACACTTATTCTCCGAGCTCTCACCTTCGACAAGGGATATGCTAATGTTGGTGGAGGGGTTTGGATTTATGATGAAGCCATAGTGGACTTGGAGCTCTGTATCTTTTCCAACAACAGAGCTACAAGTATTGGTTCTGGAGGTGGAGCAGTTTTTGTTATGGATAGTGGAACTAGGGTCGATATCTACGGAACAAGCTTCAATGGAAACATAGCAGACTCAAGATATGGTGATGATATTTACAGACACGATTATGGTTCACCAACCATCACCATCCACAATACGTGCCCTTCTCCCTACTCCTCCAACACTCCAGTCCAAGGTAAGATGAGAATGAGGATTGTGTAGTCTGTAGAACCATTCCTAACCCCACAACTCACTTTACGTTACCGCTGCACCAATTCCTATTCCCTTCTCTCTCCTAATTAGGGTTCACTTTGGACACTTATGGCACTGTAGGGGGCGATAAATATTCATACTCTGGCTGCCTTGGCGATCCCTGTGTTGCCAGTAGCTCGCCCTCTGACGATGGGTCTGATGGGAACTTTTACTGCATTAACGGTGGGGAAATCGGGGGTGAATGGAACGAGGATGAATCGTACTGCACCTGCACTTTTTGTGACACTTACTACAGTGGTACACACTGTGAGATATCGGAGAGTTGCCAAGCAACCTCAGAACCAACTGATGACGGATCTGACGGAAACTTTTACTGCATCAACGGAGGGCAGGTTGGCGGAATGCCTGGGTCTTGCACGTGCACTTCTTGCTATGACAATGTTGGTGGGCCAAACTGTGCCACATGTGTTGAAGGCTACAGTGGTGATGCTCCCTGGTGTTTCCTTGATTGTGTAGCTAGTGCCAATCCTTCTGATGACGGTTCTCTGGAGAGTAATGGGAACTTCTTCTGCATAAATGGAGGAACAATAGGTGGATCTGCTGGATCTTGCACGTGCACTTCTTGCTATGACAATGTTGGCGGTCCACACTGTGAAACCTGCGCAGAAGGTTACACTGGTGATGCTCCCTGGTGTTTCCTTAATTGTGTAGCTAGTGCTAATCCTTCTGATGACGGTTCTCTGGAGAGTGATGGGAACTTCTTCTGCATAAATGGAGGAACTGTAGGAGGAATTGCAGGACAATGTGCCTGCAATTCCTGCAATGAAGGATTTGATGGCCCAAACTGTGCTATCCGTACCTGTCATGCCACCTCTAATCCTGCTGATGACGGGTCTCTTGAAAATCAAGGAAACTTCTACTGCATCAATGAGGGGACAGTCAGTGGGTTTGCAGAATCTTGTACCTGTACGTGTAGCCCTGGATTTGAAGGTCCTCACTGCGAGACTCCTTCTGACTGTGCAGCCACTTTGGAGCCAACTGATGTGGGGGGAGATGGGAACTTCTTTTGTACCAATGGTGGAAAAATTGGAGGCACAACAGGCAACTGCACCTGCACACAGTGTATCTCTGGGTTTGCTGGAATTCACTGCAACGAAACTGCATCTATGGCAATCGACACAAATGAAGACAAATCTGACAACAACCTTACTACCCATCTTGGCAGCATTGCTATCAGTGTATTACTTGTGTGTGCCGTTCTCACATTTTTCTTCTGCTTTTACAAGCAGTCTGACAAGGCAAAGGCTCAAAGTACTTTGGCCTCAGTCTCCCCTGCAGACAACTTGAACAACGAATACACCAAGAGGGACAAAGAAGACGATCAAGTTGAAATCTTTTTCCTTGCAGACACCATGAAGAACACTCCTCAACATTATTCCAACGAGGAGAACGAAGCTTTGGCAAAGGGAGAGAAGATTTACTTGGATTGCATAGATAGCAAGCACAAGACAAAGGAAATGAATAGTCAAGATGGTAGAATTGAAATGAGAAAGGTTCATCTTGAAGGAGAAAAACTTACAGTAGGAATAGCTACCACTGCTGTTGATGCAAGCTTGGTGGAGTGTGCTGCTTATGAGTTTCAGGAACTCTACAGCAGAAGGTGGAAAAAGGAGGCAAAAGATTATGGTATTTTTGATTTGCAAACAAAAAGAACGAATGATCACTGTCTCTACTACTTCACATCAAGACAAATTGGGTCTTCTGTGATCCGTTCAAGACAAAATAGGTGCAGAGTCATCTGGGAAAAGAAGTCAAACGGCACAATCATCATTGACGCTGCTGACACAGATGAATTACTGCAGGAGTTTCCTCTTAATCCAGCCTTTGTAAGGTTGGTTGTCTACACACGCTATATTTTTGAGGCTCTCGAGCCTATTGGAGATATCCAACAAACAAAAGTAACACTGGTATCAAAAGCAGACTTTGGAGGAATGATTCCAAGTGCAATTGTTGACTTGTTCGGTTACAAATTTCTCATGAAACTCTCTTCCCTCAGAGAACATTTTGACAAGAGTAAGGAGATCGAAGCATACAGAAGCAGGGGTGTGGCAGCAGGTGAAATTTCAAGGTAAGAAGTGGTGGAGACAATCTCATAACCTCTTCTATTACATCTCTAAACTTATCAACACACCCCCACACAGGAGTAACATTGAGCCTTCTCTGCTGGTTGACAGCTTTGAGCTGGAGTTTGAGAGAGATAAGAAGGGAAACATGGTTTCTCTTGGCAAGGGTGCATTTGGAAATGTGCTCTTGGCAGACTACCACGGGACAAAATGTGCTTACAAGGAGATCCTTCCGTCATCACTTTCACAAGAGACCCTGGAGAGGTTCTTCC
>BRYA01000568.1:7064-22106 GCA_030267965.1 Triparma columacea
ATCCGAAGTATATTGAGCTCGTGTTGACCTTAAGTTGGCCTTCAATCCAGCTATCTCCTTGTCCCTCTGCTTCAGGAGGATAGTGAAATCCATCTCACTGTCGGCCATCTGCCTGCGAAAGGGTGAAGGGCAAACACGATGAACATGCTGGGTGAGCTGAGACGAATATTATTTGCGCATATACGTCGCCGCTGCTGCCGCAATATCCTTTTAATTGCTCGGGAGACCCAAATCCCCAAGGAAGTTGGGCCATGCTGTTGTGTCCTTCATCCCTTCCCCCCCGTATCCTCCCTCTTCAACAATCCCTCCTCCGCCCTCGCCTTCTATACAACCCTCACCTTGTTTCGTCCCTATCCACTCCAATTCTTCACAAAGTCCCTGTTCCAAATGACTTCTCGAGAGTGCACCTGCCCTGCTCTAAAGCTCTCACAGTCACACAGGCGATCAAAATGCGCTTAAGGTGTGGAATAATAAGTAAAGGATAGCAGCAGTGCGAAGAAAAATGTAATTGTAACTCGCCAAGCAACCCTAACAGTATTTTTTGTATGGGGATGGATTTCCTTCTGTCCCTGTCCAAGGTAAATTTAGGAGTCTTCATATGGTAAAACAAAAACAATTTATAGTCTCTCGCCGGCAACATCACCCCCCCCTCCACGTTGTCCTACTTCCTGGCAACACTCCGTCCTTCCATGAAAAATTTTCCTCGTCCGCTTCCGCCCCAGTCTGGATCCAGCCCCGAAGATGATGCTTCGTCCCTGTATGCGCTGTCGTCGTGGGCATACGTGGTATTTTCCTTGCTCGTATCGTTCTCCACTGTCCTTTCAATAACTGCCTTGCAGGTCGTCTGAAGTTCAGTCATCTCACAGGTCCTCGCGAAGAGGAAGGCCTTCTGGAGGTTTTGCATCTGTTCCTTTAGCTCGCTCTTGGGACAGTTCACAAGGTTGGAGTAATACATTGCTCCTCCTACAACTGAGTTCTTCGTTGAGACTTTAGAGGTCCAAGTGTTGGTACCAAGGATTAGGTAGCTCTTGGTGACCAAGCCGAGAAGCTGAAGAGGCTTCCCAGTGATTTGCGTCTTCTCAAATGACGCCTTGGCAAGCTTCAATTTGCCTGCATACAAGTAGTAGAGCCCGTTGACGTAATGGTATGCCGGTTCTGCAATGACAAAGTTCTTCTTGTTTTCCTTGAGAATGGCGACAACCTTCTTCAGGTAAGCTACCATCTTGGGGAAATCGCAGCCTCCGATCTCGGTAACTTTCCAATTTTCGCCGTTCTCTAACATTTCTGAGTATGTACCTGAGTATGTACTCAGCTCGTCGTAATTGCTAGTGTCCTGGGCTAGGTCTTTCTTCGAGGTTCTCTTGGACAAGTTTAGCCTGTTGAGAGGGTTGGGAGAGAGGTTCGTTTAGTGGGAGCCTTCATTTAGGTTGCGTAGCAAAAGTGACGCCAGCCTCATCTCAGCACACTCCGCGTGCGCGCGCGCGCGAATAAATGTCATCCATCACCTCATTTTTGCCCCCGAACTAGCTTCCCTCGCCTACCCAACCCCCTCTCACCTTCGGCAAAACTCTCCAAATATTTCTGCCAGCACAACGAAGAATTCATAATTGAACCAGTAGGAGCTCTCCACTAGGTGTTTGCTGGTTTCCATTATCTTCTGCGCTACAATGTAGCACTCCTCCACCTTGTTTGCCGAGAGCAAAAGGATGAGTCTCTGAGTGTGTCTCCTGCTGGTTTCTCCAGTGTGTCTCTCTCCTGCGAGTCGAATCTGCGGAGAAGATGGGGGGGGGGGGAGTCAGCCTGGTATAAATATAAATACTGAGTAGAAACCTTACGGTAACTCGATTCGCGCTTGTCGCTTTCGCTCACCTTGTCCAAGCTGCCCCCCTTCGATTCGCTCTTGCTGCTTCCATGCTTCCCCCTACCCTCCACCTTCTGCTCCTTTCCCCCCTCATCTGCCATGGGAGCCACCTCTTTCCCCCCCCCCTTTTGGTTCTTTTTCCCCGTCTGCCCCGAAAGGAGCGCAAACTTCTCTGAGTCAACCCTGGCATACGTTTTCTTGGCCTCCGAGTAGTTCCCCATTGCCAAAAGGGCCTGAACGAGGTTGTTAAGGCAAGTGATCAGGGTAGGCTTGTCAGTGGTCTGCTCGGTAATCCTTACAGCGGTCTTACTGCACTCGTACTCCTCCCTGTACTTTCCCATGGCGTGCAAGGTTGCGCAGAGCAAGGAGTTGCATTCGTTCCAGAGCCTGGTGTCTCCTATGGTCTCACAAATATCCTTGGCGCTCTTCAGCTGCTCCTCGCTCTGCTGGAGATTCCCCTTTGACGCGAGGTAAAGGCTCCTGCTCTCTGCGCAGATTGCAATCGCCTCCTTGTTTTGAAGTTCCTGGCTCATCTTCATGGCAGCCTCACTGAACGTCTCGGCGTACTTGTGAAAGCCCGAAGAACTCAGCACGGGAATCATGCTGCTCAGTGCGTTACTTAGCTCCAGGCTTGGCCCAAGCTTCGCTGCGGCGTAAATGCCTTGCACCACGCACTGCATGTTCAAGCCGGGATCGTTGTCCATGAATGTGATGATGGCCAGCCTGTACCATGCCCTGGACTTCTCAATGTTAAGCAACCTGCTCCTCGCGTCCATAAAGTAGTCACCATTCTTAGCCCAGGCCTTCCTCGCAACTCGGTTGCAGAAGTAGGCATTCATGTGAAGCTCGATCCTCCTCGTGAGCCTTTTGCCGCCGACAACCTTTTCTCCGAAGCAGCTGAGAGCGGCTGAGATGGCCTGCTTAGCAGATGCCATGTTGCTGAGAGCGTAGTGGGCCTCCCCTATCTGGCGGTAGATGTGGCCCTCCTCTTCCTTTCCGATGAGCATGTTGGATTCCTTGTTCTTGTCGTCCCAGCTGCCCCCCCGGACTTCCACGGCCATGCCAATTCCTCCCGCCCCCTCGGCCCTGTTGTTCTTCATTTGAATGATCTCCAGGGCTTTTGTGAAAAACTTGAGGGCCTCCCTGCTTGCGCAGCACTCGATGCTGGTGTCTCCAGCGTTGAGAAGGTAGTGCTTCGCCTCGTCCAGCCTCTCCGCCTTCAAGTAGTGATCGGCAAGAACGGCGTAGTGGCTCCTTATATCCCCCGCGTGTTTTGTCTCGATGTACTGCGCGATTGCCAAGTGAACCTGCCTCCTCGTGCTTACAAGCATCCTGTTGTACGCGGTCTCCTGGGTAAACTTATGCACAAATTGGAACATTTGGTGCCCGTCGATCTCGTAATCGTCTCCTCCCAAGATGATGGTGCCCCTGATCGTCTCCCTTCTCCCGCTCCCCTGCCTCCTCAAGCGTCTGTCGTTGACAGCTTGGAGGTCCACCCTGCCTTTCCTCCCTATGTTCCCAATCGGCTCAATCAGATTCCTCTGCATGAGAACTTTGAGGTCGTCCTGCACCGACGTGAGGAGATCAGGGGCCGGATGCACCAACATCAGAGTGGAAAGCTTGAATTCGTTACCCATGCAGGCCGCGCAGCAGAGCACCTGCTGCTGGGGAGCTGTCAACCTCTCGATTCTGCTGCTAATCACCGCCCCAATGCTATTCGGCATGTCGACTTCGTTGCTGCTGCTTTTATCGCCAGCTTTCAGCACGCACACGCCGTGCTCAAGCATCAAGAGGCCGTCCTCGACCATACTTGTGATGGCCTCCTGGATGTATAGTAAGTTGCTGCAGGCCTTGTTCTCCATCAGCTCGAGCAAGTTGTCAGACACGTCGGGAACTTGCAGAAGGCTACACAGGTATTCTCTGATGCTATGGGGGGGCAGTGTAGGAAGGATGAGGTGATCGACACCCGCCCCGGCAAGGACCTCCTTGTAGTGGACCTCATTATTGGCTCCCTCGATGTGTCTCAGCGCAACCAAGAGGAGCAAGTTCTGGGCCCTCTTACAAATCTGCGCGATAAGGTTCCAGCTACTGCTGTCGCACCACTGTGCGTCGTCGATGACAATAATGAGGCTTCTGTCATCATATGGAGTTCCGTGGCTGAGCAAACTCACGATCAAGTCTATTGTCTTGAGGTGTTTCCCCGTGGGCTCCATACTTCTGGTGTCGTCCGTTTCGTCGAAGTTGAAAGGCAGGAAGGGGTTCAGCAAAGGGGCCAAGTTGGCGTTGTTGGTGTCGGCCAGGTGGGCGAGAACCCTGTGCCTCGTGATTCCCGCGGCCTCACCGTCGTCTATGCCAAAATAGGCGCATATTATTCCACTCCATGCGTGGAAAGGAATCTCTTGCTCGAGCTCTAGCGCGTTTCCGCAGAGAGGAGTGGCAAAGCTGCTGAAAGAAGAACTGAAGTCAGACAAGAATGCCGTCAAGAGGGCCGTCTTCCCAAAGCCGGCGTCGCCCTCTATCAAGACGGTGCCGACGCCCTCGTCTGTCCTCAGCATGTTGACCTTTTTGCTCAAAAGGCTCAGCTCCCCGTCCCTACCAACCAACTGAATGCCCTCAGTCTTGACATTAAGACCATTCCTTCCTTCTCCGCCCTCGGGAAAATCTTTCATCCTTTTCCAGTTCTCGTCATCAATGATATCATGGCCTGTTGGTTGACCAAAATTGGGTTGCATGCTGCTTGGCTTCAGCCTGACGGTGACCAAGGTGGCCTGCATCGCCAACCTCGCCATTCCCATGGCCTGAAAGGTCTCGTACGCGTTCTTGGCGTAGAACTGTCTCACGACTAAGCTTTCAGAGTTGCAGCTCTTTGCGATCTCCAAGCAGGTCCTTGCCTTCACGGGAAGCAGAGTGTAGTTGTCACTGACATAGACAGCCTGGGCCAAAATCTTCTTGCCGCTCTCCCCCTTGGACCTCGCGCAAAGGTATCTCCCCTGCGCCAAAAAGTACTCAGGCCTCACTGCTTCAAAGTTCCTAGCCATGATCCTAAGCTTCCCGATGCTCTCTTTCGCCAGCCTCAACAGTTCCTTGTGGCCCTTGTTTGCAATCGTCGCGCCTGACATTCTAGAACTCAAGTAGCTCATTGTGAAGACCTCAGCACAGCAGCTAAATGTGTTGTAGTGCCACCAGCTCGTCGTCGGGCCGTTGCAATAATCCAGTGCGTGCTCCACCGCCTTATCAAACTTCCCCTCCATTGCGTAGCTCCTTGCGAGCTCGGGAAGAAAAAGGTCCTCTTCGGTGGATCTGTTGCCCTTCCTCGGTACCTTGCTGCTCCTACCCGACTGCCTTCTTGTACTCCCCTTGGACCTCGCTGGAGCCCTCCCTCTCGAGGGCTTCTTCCCTGACTGCCCACCCGGGGAAGCACTTCCGTCACCTGAACCCGGGAACGGGTGTTCTGCCACGAAAGTTATGGTCCCGTCGTTTATAACCTCGTAAGCCTCCCTTGTCCTTCCAAGACAAATTAGGGAGGTTATCTTGGCCTCGAGGAACCAGTTGATCATGGTGTAGTTATCGACCTTCATGCTGGCTTCAATCCCTTTATCGGCCACCTTCAAGCCCTCCTCGAAGACTCCAAGCGCTGCGTTGTTGACGTATATCATGGCCAGGCACTCCCACCACGCTTGGACATTGCCAGACGCCTCAAAAATCTGCGACGAAATCGTCAACATGTCCAACGCCGCAACGAGCTGTCCTGAACCGGACAGGTAAACGGCCCTTCCAACAATGCTGTAAGCACTTGCCTCCTGGTCGTCGAGACTCTCCGACATTTGTACGCTCTCCCGACAAAATCTCTCGGCCAAAAGATTGTACCCCACACTGGAGCATATCGGGATGAACTGAGATATCGCGTTGCTGAGCTCGCTGCTGCGACCCAAGTACTCGCTGCTCGCCAAGTTCTGCATCGCTGCGTACGCGTAGGCGACTGTATCTCCCTTGACGTAATGAATTTGGGTGAGTTTGAACCACGTTTGGCACCTCTCGCTCGCGAGAACCCTACCCGCCCCAGAAAGCTCCGAACCGCGCTGCAGAGACAACGCTCCCACCCCTCCCTTCAGCTTTATCTTTAATCCCTTCGCCAAGATGTACATCCGCATGGCCCAATTTGAACGCCTCACGGTCCCCCTGAAGAAGCTTGATCCAGGAGCAGCCCCAAAAAAGCTCACTGCTATTTCGAGGTGCTTCTGGGAGTTTTCCAAGTCCCCAATGTAGTAATAAGCCTCTCCCATCATCCTATGAATGTGCCCATACTCGTGAGCCTTGCCGTAGACGCTGACGTGGTCCTTGTCCTCGCCCCTCACGACAGCATCGGCAATTTCGGCGGTACTTGAATTAGTACTGACCACAACGTCCTCGGAACCAGAATTGATGGTGTCGGACTCCCTCTGAGCAGCCGCAACCACAGCCCCTGTAGACATGCAACCCTTCCCGCTATTTTTCTTCCTCGCTTCCTGCATCTCCTCTTTCCGCAACTGGGTTGCTTTAATCTTCCCGCCAATTTTTAGGTAAGTCCCGTACAGCTTCAAGGCCTCTTGGGGTGCATACATGTGGATGGCGTCGTCTGCTGCTAGCATCAAAAACTTTAGGGCCTTCCCATTCTTGTGCCCGGCCCGGTAGTGATTGGCAATCTCGGCGTAGTACCGTGGGAGTTTATATCGGTGCCTTAGTTGCAGCTGATTGGCGAATTTTACGTGCAGAGTGGCCAGGATGCTGCTGTTGCTCCTGAGGGTAGATTCGGAGACAATTCCAGTCTTCATAAATAGCTCCAATTTAACGTGACGCTTGAGCTTGCCATCTGGTCCTGTTTCGACCGTTTCCGCCGTCTTGTCTACGCTGAAGAAGCCCCTCTTTGTCAAGTTCGCTAAGCACTCCAAAACATCCTTATGGGCAAACTTCTTCAACTTTTCCTTCCCTCCCGAGGGCATCACGACCTCTTCGATGCTGTAGTCCATGATGTCTCGCGGAGAAAATGGAGAGCTCTCGAAGATGCTTGCGATGCAGAGCAGAGCAACCTCGAGAGGTTTCAGGGTGGTTGCCCTCAACGCCGCCACCTTGGCCATCTGGCTCTTAACATCCACGAATTCCTTCAAGTCCCACAGAATCGCCTCGGCCTCGTCTTTCTTCATCCCTCCTGCACCCACCACTAGATTCAAGTCGATGAAGTGGCGCACGATCTGGTCGACCAAGCTGGGGATGCCGTGGCTTGCCTTGGAAAGGGCCCTTATCAAGGGGGAGCTCACGTCTTCAGCGCCAGTTAGCGCAGTTACGATAGTCTTCACGGAACTAGTGTTCAGAGGGTGGAGTTCCACTGACACGAGGTCGGGGTTACACTTCAAATACCTCAAATCGTGGGCATCGTTTGACTTACTAGAGGACGTTGTGAGGACAAGCATCAGGTTTCGCGTGCTGAGCTGCTGAACGACAAAGAGAAGCTTCCAACTAAGACTGTCAGCGTACTCCCAATCCTCAATGATCAAGACAAGCGGCTTTCCCTTCTCACACTGGTTGGCAATAATACTCGCGTAGAGGTCGAGCCTCGCATTCTTCCCTCCCTCCCTCCTCCTATCCCTGTCTCCCTCGCCCCCCCCGTCCACATTTAGCTCGTAAGGAAGCAGGTCGTTGAGAAAGTGCAGCTTGTCGGGGGGGAAGTCTGAGGGCAAGTTCTCCCACAGGATACTCTCAGCAGTCTCGAGTTCATCTTCTTTCGCCTCGACAATTTTCGATAGCCTTCCTCCGACCACATCGTCGGCGTCCTCGCTGTCCCCCGGCTCCTCTATCTTCTTCACATCTCCTACCCTCTTTCCGTGGGGGTTAAGAAGCACGGTGATGATCTTGCTCCAAGTATGAAAGGCATACGTGCGGCTCGTCCTCAAGTTTACTGTGTGGATAGCCCTGATGCCCAGGTTCTCTACAACATTCCGTAGCTCTGTGACCAAGTTGCTCTTTCCCATTCCAATTTCACCTTCAATCAAGACTGTGCTCGTGTCCTGGGTGATTGCGAAAGTCTTGAGCCCCTCAAGGAGCTCTTTTCTCCCCTCCAAATGGCCTACGTTCTTCTGTTTTGCGTAAACGTTCTCCGCCACAACTGGGATTTTCTCGTAAGGGGCAAAATACAGCGACGACTCTGCGTCCTCCGCCAGTTCCGTGGACGATGTGGCAAGGCCGCTCAAGGAAGCCATTGCTTTAATTTGAGCTCCGGTTATCTCCGAGGTTGCGTCTTCTCCCCCTCCCTCCTGGAGCGTGCCACTAGCGAGCTTGTCGGGGACATTCCCCGCCGGGTTTCGCGTCCACTCCTCCATTTCCTGGACGCCATTCAAAGGCCTGAAGCCAACAAGCCAGGGCATCGCACTTCCTGTGGCGCAATGAATGTCACAAACGATAGGCTCCCGAGGGAACTCCTTCTTCTTCAGCATAGCGTGGCAGCGATCGATACACAATCCCCTTGCGTAGAACACCCCATTGTCGGTTGAGAAGGATACTTTTCCCACCGAAATGTAAATGGAAGTATCTGGGTGTCGCCTACTGAGCTTGTGGTACACTTGAAGCATCTGGTAAGCAGCGGTGGCCACGTCCCTCTCAATGACACAAGTTAGGAGCATCTCCCCCCTGCTGACGTTGCAACTCGTGACATAACTATCTTCAGAGGGCAAGTCACCAGTTACTTCGTCGATGGCCTTCTGCACAACAGAGAATGCGTTACTGTCCTTCCCAAAGAAGTTACTGTTAGCCTCTGAACACAGTCTGCTCCGAATAATTGCGCAGCTTGCCATCATCGGCTGGCTTTCGGTCGTGATGCGCAAAAGAGATTCGCCCGTCATACTTAGGTTAACAAGCGGTGAGTATACGTAAGCTTGGATGCTAGCGACTGCAACGTCCAACTGTTTGGGCGTAAGGAACCTCCTTACAAAGGGCAGAGAAACCGTCAGACCGGGGTTTATGTACTTTGCAGTGCCCCCATCCATTAGCTCAAAGGTTACCCACTGGCTCGTGATCGGCCTCGCACTGTCCAGCCGAAGAAGCTGCGTGTCCTCCAGAATAGGCAGGACGTCTGCGGGACAGACTGCACTGCACTCACTGTCAGCCTCGCATTGGACCAAGCTCGCATGCGCGAGGTCGATGCACTCTCCAAAGTGCGTAAATGCCCCAGAAGCTGGCGAGGAACTCATGACTGTCATTACATTTCCAACGCCCAGTCCGCACTTAATTTTCTCACTCTTTCTCGTCAGAAACCCTACTGCATTCATGGCCACCTCACTTAAATCGAAGAGGGCTTCTGTTTTAGCATTTCTGCGAGCGTTGTTGGAATGCTCTTCCAACAGCTTCACCAGGTCAGCCTCGTGCCCTCCAGTCCCGCCATCGGAGCTCAAGTGCGAGGTCCTCTTCCCCTTGTTGACGGCCCCGCGGTTGGTGTCGTGGTGCCGAACTGATAGAGCCCCAGTGAAAAAGAGCAGCACCGCGATACGATCGCTGCTAATTGAGACCAAATCGCCACCGTGGTCGAGGGCTCCTGCCCTAAGCTCGTCCACCCACTCTTCGAATTTGCGGGACTGCTTCTTGATGGTGTCGTTGTTGGAAGAGCTGAAACGTGCGAGCAAAATGGGTTTCGTAAGCGGATACGATAGAAAAATTATTGTCTTATTCCGTTGTCCATTCTTCTCTCTCACCTCAACCTAATACTTCTTCTCCTCTTGTCATTTCTATCGTTGCTGCTATACTTAAGGGCGATACAAACTGCCTGGCGCAACACAGAGGGGAGCAAGGAGGGGAAATTCATGTAGGAAGAATGTTCAGTGGTTGAGCCGCCGCCGAAGATGCCAGATTCGGAATTCCCCGAGGCAGAAGTTGGCGGAAGAAGATCGACTGAATAGTCAGCAGCTGCTACGACGATCAAGGCGTATGATTGAAGCGTTGTGTAAGTGGTCAGAATTGTTATGCTGAAACGATCTTTGCCCTGTCCTTACCTGATGTCCCCTTATTGGGGGGCTTGCCACCCTTACAGTGGCTGATGATGACATCTAGGATTGAAGCTGGTAGAAAAGAGGCCAGGTTGTCAAATTTTCCATCAGTGGTAAGGAAGTTCTGCTCGCTAGTATTGACGAGTTGCATGTTGTTCGATTTCAAGTGCATAACCTCGAAGGTAGGTATCTGCGGTGGGAAGAGAGAAGGGTTGGGCTAGGGTTTAGTACTGTGCGACGAGCGCAGGGGGGGGGGGCGGGGGGGGGCAGGAGGGGCAAGAAGTTTGCAAAAATGTCCAGTTTGCCATAGTTTGCTTTTTTTAATGCGTTCGCACCACATTCTCACCTTTCCGCTCTTGCCCTTGAGGGACATGCTGCCGTGCTCCCTGAACTGGATGGACCGTGAGGCGCTATCCGCAGTACTTCTGTCCGTTATGATGGCGTATGTGTCCGCCTTGCACATAAGGCGTGCAGAGAGATTGACAGAATCTCCGACGAAGGCGTATTCACACCGGAGGGGACAACCCACCGGGCCACAAAAGACTCTTCCGGACGCAATCCCGATAGAACAAGCGATTGACTGCTTCTTCATTTCGGCGTTGACGTCAAGAGCGCACCTGCAGGCGTAGGTGGAGTTGGACTCCTTACCGGTGAAGACAAGAATGGCGACCATCCCCTTGTCGTCCATGAGAAACTGACGCAGCATCCCTCCGTAGCGCTGTAGAGGCTGATAACAAGCAAGGAAAGCCTTCTGCATCATTTCGAGGTTCGCGTCGACGAACTTTGTGTCGTTCACCTCTTCCTTGATGAGAATGAAAATTGTGCTGCAGTCATCGTGCTTAGAAAGCCGCCTCAGGGTGGAGTCTGGAGACTGTCCGACGCGGGTCCAAGATCCGTGAAGTTCTCGGAGCTGGTCGACGACGGAGGGCTCGAGCAGACTGAGGGGAGGGGAGGGGGGGGGGGGGGGGGGTCAGTGACGGAAGGTGGATAATAGTTGAGTGGCAAACACCAAAATCTTACCTAACCATTGTCTGCCCGTGCTCCAACCATAAGTGATAAGGCTTTTCCAGCGGAAAGGGAATTTGAGGGGCAGTCTGAGTTTTTAAAAGATGGCAGTTTGTGTTTGGAATCGAAACGCCCTCAAACATATCTCCAGCCTCGAACCAGACCTCGGGAGATACGACAATATCTCCAGGATTTGCGGAGTGCTCGGCATCCGTAATTTGCTCAAAAGGATTCCCTGTCAAAAGGTACTCCCAATGATTCAACTGTGAGGGTTTTGTTAGTGGTTGTTGCTGCTTTTGAATTGCCTTAATGCTTACTCTTGTGCATCTATTGTGCATCTATTGTCCGTTCTCACCTCTTCAGAGCCTACGTAGTTCCCGACAAGCGTACCCTTGCCGAGCATGATTTTGAGGTCAAGCACGACACCCTCTGCTGCGACGAACCCGCGCAGCTCGGCCATTTGCTGGAGAGCGCACTGCATTGCCAGCTGGCAGGACTTTGAAGGCATGGCGTTGTGGGCCTGCGAGGGGAACGGCGAGCGAAGCAAGACGTTGGAGGATTTCGTTAGCGCATTAAGGCCCCAGTGCGTTGTAATTGTTGTGGTGTTGGCTTCTTGCCCATTCTCACCTCTCCAAGAAGCGCCGCTGCCTTGCGCCCGTCGTTGTGGTTATGGTGATGGGTATGGGTGTGGGCGTCGTTCTCTTCCGATGCCTCTTGTGGCTCAAATATGCACATGAGGGCGTCCCCGCAGAATTTTATCACGTCGCCGCCGTGGCTGTAAATCATTAAGATTGCCGTTTCGAAAAAGGTCGAGATGGATTTTGAAAGAATCTCAGTTCCCTCGGCACCGATGCTGCCCAGCTTTTCGGCTGGCGAGAAGCGAGGAGACGAATTAAGAGTATTAGTTTGAGTTGAGTGCATAGATTTATAGTGTGCACTAAATAAATTGCAAACTCACCTAATTTAGTGTATCCCGAGATGTCCAAGAAGAGGAGCGTCGTGTCCTCCATGGTCACATGGAAGGGTTTCGTCAGCGCCTCGCCAGTAGAGACGTACGAGACAACGGAGTTGGGGAGGAAGTTGGCTGCGAGGTCGATGGGGATGGTCGTGTTGATGTTGCCCTCATGGTTGGCAGCAACGTTGTTCTGATTTTCCTTCAGCGACATAAGCAATACTTGGTTTTCCTGTTTGGTAACTTCAATCTCCTTGAGAGCCATGTCGAGCTCGTCCTGCTTTTTGGACAGCCTCGCCTCAAGCTCGATGGCGAGAATGGACGTCCTGCTCATGTCACCCTGTGACAAAAGCGTGCTGGAGGATGGGAGGTTCGACGACGGGGTCAAATCGTACTTGGTGGAGAGAGAGGTGGCGAAGGATCGTGTAAGTGGATATTGCTGTGCTTATCAGGCTCATAAAATCGTCTTTTATGGCTCTTTTCTTCACTCTCACCTTCTTTGAGGAGGATTTTCGGAACAGGCTGGTCTGGGAGATTATATTGCGCTGCCTTAGCTTGTCCCAGTGCGACTTCTTTGGCGTCTTGGGTGGCGAGTCTATATTCAAAGTATGCCCTTTCCTCCGATCCGAAGGTGACATTGAGGAATTTGAAGGAAGCTTCACAGAGGAGGCATGCTGAGAGGAGGAGGAGGAGGAGGATTCTGAACCGATGCGGAATGCAGCAGCAGCATTTGCCGCGGTCTTAGCGCGTCGTGCGGCCAGGGCCTTTTGGATCTTCTCGTTTTGCCTGATGGGAGAGTTGCATGGGAAGGGGGGGGTTAGAGGGGGGAGGTGAAGAAGTTTAGGGGGTTTAGGAGAATTTGGGGTAGATATTGGCATCCGAAGGGGATTCAGTGTGTTTTATTAGGCCCATAGAGGGGGTATCATGACGGAGAGATCCAGCCAGGAGGTCAAAGGATGCTTGGGGTCACTAACCTTGCCTTGGCAATCGCCAGAGCCTGCTTCATTATCTCATTTCCGCGCTCGAACTCATTGTGAAGCCTCCCGAGGGAATTTTGATGCACGATAGTACCATTTGGGGGGCTTTTGCTCCGTTCAGGCATGACTCAAATGAAAAGGTTGGGGTGGGGGGGGAGGGAGGAGCGGGGGGTTGGGGGGGTTGTGGGGGGGGGGAGAAACAGGAGGTTGGTTACTACGTCGCGGTGTGGAGAGAGAGAGGGCAGGATGGTTGCACAAAAATGATGCCGGCTGGCGTGTGTTTTGGTGGTACTGGAAAATGTTCAGCGAAGTAGTAGTTGTTTTCGACCGAATCCTTCCTTCCCTGGTGGGGCCATCAGGCCCTCAGGGGTGTCGAGGTTGGGAGGAGGGATCTCTCGGTTAGGGATTCCTCATATCCATCTCAGTTTGTGTCCTTTTTTGGTCTCTTGGAGCCGTATATTGAGCAGGCAACTGATCAGTGGTATCTAACTTGTATACTGCTATACTCCTGTGCGATCTTATCTCCAGTAACCGACTATTGAGGCCAAGAGAAGGAGGGAAGGCCAATTGAGACGTTTGACTTGAGGTAATTTTTTTACTCTCCTTTATCGCCTACATCGCAACGACCAAACACACTTTACAGACACTTACCACAACATACAAAATATGTCGACAGAAGCTGGAAAAGATGTTAAACTACCCACAGAAGTTGCAGGAAATGTCGCTCAAAGTCAGGGTGACCCTTCTGTAGGGAGACAGAATACCATGATTGATGTCAAGTCGGAGGTTGGGGGAGGGGTGCACAGCAAGCAGGCTCCACCTAAGCAGCAGGATGCCGTACAGGAGGGTAGTAGGGCGGGAGGAGTTGCCAACACCGTCAAGGGTGGAAGTGTCATCCAGGGAAGTGGCAGCAACACCGGCAATGGGGCTGACGAGACGATAAGGTGAGCGAGGGGTAAAGGGGTGGGGTTGCGAGCGAAGCGGGGGGGGGGGGGGGGTTTGCGTTGTTGAATTCCTCTAAAATCCCTCCCTAACCACCCTCCCCCACCCCAACCCCAGCTACTCCGCCGAGAGAATCATTGGCAACGGCTCGTTTGGGGTCGTCTTCCAGGCCACCGTGGTGGAGACCGGAGACATTGTCGCCATCAAAAAGGTCCTCCAAGACAAACGCTTCAAAAACAGGGAACTTCAGATAATGCGCCAGCTTGTGAAGAACCCCCACTCCAATATCGTTGCCCTTAAGCACTGCTTCTACTCCCAGGGAGAAAAGCCAGAGGAGGTGAGCAGAGTTGAGGGGGGGAGGTGGAGGGCAAGTGGCACGAATGGCGATGGGCCACGCCAAACCAACAATTTCTCGGTGCTAACCCCTCCCCCCTCTCAGCTTTACTTGAACCTTGTACTCGAGTTCGTCCCCGAGACTGTCTACTCAATCTCTCGCCACCACCAGAAATCCAAAATTCAGCTCCCCGTTATCTACGTGAAGCTCTACATGTACCAGCTCTGCAGGGCCCTCGCCCATATTCACTCTATGGGCATCTGTCACCGCGATATCAAGCCGCAGAATCTACTACTGAACCCGGAGAACCACCAACTTAAGTTGTGTGACTTTGGCAGCGCCAAGGCCCTCGTGAAAGGGGAACCGAACGTCAGTTACATCTGCTCGAGATACTACAGGGCCCCCGAGCTCATCTTCGGAAGCACCGACTATTCAACCGCAATCGACATCTGGAGCCAGGGCTGCGTCGGGGCGGAACTGCTCCTCGGACAGCCGCTCTTTCCTGGAGACAGCGGGGTGGACCAGCTCGTGGAGATCATCAAGGTCCTCGGGACACCGACCAGGGAGGAGATCTCCGCTATGAACAGCAACTACACAGAGTTCAAGTTCCCTCAAATCAAGGCGTGCCAGTGGAAAAAGGTGTTCCGCTCTAAAACCCCGGAGGACGCCATCGACTTCATCGGCAGCATGCTCGCATACAGCCCTGAGAAACGCATACTCCCCCTCCAAGGCTGCACACACTCCTTCTTTGACGAGCTCAGGGACCCTTCGGTCAGGCTTCCCAACGGCAAGGAGCTCCCGCCTTTGTTTGATTTTACAGAGCACGAGCGCACCGCTTACCCAGAACTGCTCTACAAACTTGAACCTCCCCACGCCAGGGGGGGGGCGAAGGCAGAGGGTGGCAAGTGAGTGAGGGGTTGGGAGGGGCTGGGGTTTAACGAGGGTGGATAAGGGAGGAGATG
>BRYA01000568.1:22158-42604 GCA_030267965.1 Triparma columacea
CCCCCCCCCCCCCCCCCCCAGTAAGGGTGGAAATAAATTTCATGGAACCTTGAGATACGAACATATTAGCCTGCTTATTTATATGAAGTAGTAGTAGAATTTATTTAGTCCTGATATTGGAAAAGCTGGTGAGTGAGACTGTGTTATGTTCTGTAGGAGATATTAGATAATGTGGTTCTTTTCGAAAGGAATCTTACATAAATGAAGTTGTTGACTCATTATTATGACCCGTAGCTGTATATTTGTTGAAAACAAGCACCATCTTCCGACGATCCTTTCCAATATGACTTCAAATTTTGACACCAGCAGAAACTAACCATTGAACGTCGTGGAATCCGTCGTGAAATCCCCGCTCTTCTCTCCTAGTAGAACGTTTTAACTGCCAATGGCAGAGCTTAAAGACCCCACTGTAAGTCACGGAAAACCAACTGATGGGATGATGTGCATGGTGTCCTACGAGGACATTACTGAGGAGGAGAAGAACTACGTTGAGTTTCAGTCGGCTCCGAGCATGAAGTGGAAGGCCTGCCAGTTTGAGAAGGACACCGTGCAGCAACTCCTGGACACTCAGTTCTCTTCATACATGAACAGGGTCAAGAAGACTGACTGCCAGGCAGAGTTGAGGAGGCTTTTAGAGGCTGGACCCCCGGTCTGGTTGTCGGATGCCAACGGGTTCCCCATGGACGAGGGAGAAACTCACGTCGAGAACCTGTGGTACGCGGAGGATAATAAGGAGAGGAGTGCGAGGTTGAAGGTGAGCGAGGAGGGTGAAGCGAAGAAGCGGGGAGGGAGAATAAATTCACGTCGTCGACCTCATGCCTTCTCACCAAATCATTGTCCGCAGGGGAGCGTTGTTGGGGCGGAGAGGGACAAGTTGTTGGAGAGTTTGAAGGAGTTTGTTGTCATCGAGGGTAAGGAGGAAGGGGATGACGACGATAAGAAGGAGGGTACGAAGTGAAGGGCAGAAGCAAACTTTAAACCAAGGCTAATAAAATCTTGCTCTACCCTCCCCGCGCTATTTTTTTAAATGTATTTTGTTTATGAAATAATTGGTCGGGTTGGGGTCGGTGTGTGTGATGAGCCGTAAATGTATTGGTGTGTAACTGGAAGTCTCAGTGGCTGCTTTCGTGACAATCCTCCCTTATTGTTGCCTGAGCGTCAAGACAATGACTCCCGTAGGCGCCCTCTTCTCGTCGTCAACGACCTCGGAGTGGAAGTAGTCAACCTTGATGTCAAAGGGAGTCTGCAATGTATCGATCATCTTTTCCACGTCCTCCGCAAACTTTGTGAAGGAAGTGGCAGAGGACTTGAGGAAGCGGGGCATGGCGAAGACGAGACTGGTGGGCTCCTGGCGGTTCTCTGCAGAGACTGCAGTGAGCGATGCGAGTGTGGCGAAAGGGTTGCGTTAGTCGAAAAGATTGGGTGCGCCCTCCTCGGCTCGCCTTGACTCACCCTCCGCCAACTCCTTCGACAAGCACCCGAAGAGGTACCCGTATGCTTCGTCGACATTCTTCCCCACAAACTCCTTGATTTTTACTTGGCCGTCGGCCCCCTTCTTGTTGAACCACTGTTCAACCTTGAGGCTGGGATTCAAAGTCGTTCTGGCGATCTCGCTCTCGTCCGGGGAGGAGAGAGTAGCCGGGGGGGGGGAGGTTATGTCAGGGTCGGTCTTCTGTGCGTCAGTGATCTTCTGGGCGGCGGCGGACTTCATGAAGGAAGCCTCCAAGTTCTTGAGGTGGTCAACGTTGGGCTCCCCCTTGGCCTGCTTCAACTGCTCCATCTGTTTGCGCTGCGGTTGCGGCGAGCGAAGCGAAGCGAAGCGAAGCGAAGCGAAGCGCGGAAAGGGTTTCGTTAGTTCACCGAATGAATGTGCAGGAACTACAAAAAAGGATAATGATCCCTTCGTCCTTGTCAATTTCTCACCTGCTCAGGGGTCGCCAACATGCCCGTCGCATCTGCCCCCCAGTCCTGCACGGCCGTCCTAACCTCGATGACGAGGGTCGGGTGTGGGCTCCTTCGGGCTTTCATCTTTCTCTCCTTGTACTGGTTTATCTTGGCGTCGTTCTCGTCCTTTAAGGCCCTCTCCTCGTCAGTCATACGAGACCGCGCGGCTTCCTCGGCAGCTGCTTTGGCTCGGAACTGCGAAGCGAAGGAAAGGAAGGACTGCGTCAGTGTAGTTCAGAATTGTGGGCTCCTATTTTCATTTCCCTTCTCACCTCCTCCTGCTCATCTTGCGATAGCTCCTCGAAGTCCTCCTTCGTCATCGGGGCGATGGTCCTGTCCTCGAACCCCGGGTGCAGGTGCGCGAGGTTGACGCTGGTGGACCAGGAGACGTCTGCTGCGGAGTCGGGGAGCTCAGAGGATACAGCCTCACGCATCTTGTCTGCGACGTCTTCGATTATGAAACGGCGGGCGTGCCTCCTGGGAGGGGGGGGGGGGGGAGGGGGGGGAGGAGAGGGGGGTTAGGTCGTCCCCTCTCTCAACCGCACCCCCCCAAAATCCACCTCTTACCTGCTCTCGTTGATGGTCTGAACTACATCGTCAAAGAGGTGGAAGTCCTCCATCTCCTTGCAGCCCGGGCAGACGATGACGAGGGTTGACCTGTACGGCGCCGGCTTCCCCCCCTCCGCAGATTCCGTAGCCGCCTTCCTCGCCTTCTCAGCGTAGGCGTCCCCCTGCTCCCTGGACTGTGAGAGGCGGTCCCATATACCGCTGACTACCTGGGAGGGGGAGGAGCCGTTCTCCACGACGTAGCTGACCTCCTTGCGGATCATGTTGTCGGGCACGGCCTTGGTGAGCCACTGCTCTGTTGTTGTCAATGCTGCGAGGTGCTGAAGGTCGTTGTTGACATCATTGCCGCCATATTTGAGCCTAGTACCGTGTTTAATGCGTGTAGGAGAGAGATGATAGAATGCGTCAACAGATAGTAGTGTGAAGTTTATGATAACGCCTGAGAAGAGGAGTAATTTGAAATAGAAGGGGGCCATTTGACTTTTAGTTCGTTTAAGGTAGTATTTTTTGACAATATAGACGCTTCTGATTGATTATTTGGTGATATGATGTACACTTAATATAATACTAGTTGGATTGGTGTGTTATAGATAGAAATTACAGCTACAAGGTGAAAAAGAAGAGGGGGAAATAATTATGACCAGGAACAGAATTGAAGTGAACAAGTTCTGTTTGCCTTCGCGCCTTCTTCGCCTCTTTCCCCTTCTTCGCCATTTTTTCTTGTTCTTTTGGGGAAAATCGAATTGTAGTCAGACTTTTGACATAAAAGATTTACGGGATTTGCACTTACGGATTTCCAAATTGAGTGTCAATATCTCGTCAATCAATCTATCAAATTTCTCATATATCGTCTCATATTGATAAAGAAGTCTACTACATTCCGACTGCATTAGGAATACAATGGCAAATAGGGCAAATATTGTCCTATTTGGTACATCCGCAGATCCTCCAACCATAATGGGGCACGTTGCGATAGCTAAATACCTGTCAACTTGCACAATGTTTAATGAGGTTAGAATAATGCCTGTTTATCGACACATGTACGGGGAGAAGAGGAGGAGGGTGGAGGATGAGGAGGGAGCTTGGAACACAAAGCTGGAGATGTGCAGGCTGGCGTTCGGCACATCATCCGAAGATGGCCCATCATCCGAAGGGGCTGCGAAGGTCGTGGTGTCGGACGTGGAGAGGAGGGCTTTCCTTCGTCAGGCTGAGCTCAACCCTGGGCGGCCAAAGGAGGAGCTGAGGGTGGGGACGGCTGACGTGCTGGATTACTTGGTAGGGACCGAGCCCGAGGCCACGTTCCACCTCTGCCTTGGGGCTGATACTTACGTGGACCTCTGCGGGGGGAAGTGGAAGAGGTGCTCCGATATTGCCGACATGGTCAGAGGTCGCGTCCACGTTGTTACGAGGGCAGGGTTCGAGCGGGAGATCGAGGGTCTGGTGGAGGCGCAGATAGCGCTGGAGGCGGGGGGGGGGGGGGGCTTCAGCATGCCGGCTACGGTCCATAAGGGGGTGGAGGGACTGGGGGATGTCAGCTCTAGTGAGGCGAGGCAGACGCAGGATGTGGATAGGTGAGCGGGGAGCGAGTTGGTAGATTGCTGTCCCTTCGCGATTACTGTCCTTTCGCGATTACTGCCCTTTCGCGATTACTGCCCTTTCGCGATTACTGTCCCTTCGCGATTACTGTCCTTTCGCGATTACTGTCCCTTCGCGATTACTGCCCTTTCGCGATTGCTGTCCCTTCGCGATTACTGTCCTTTCGCGATTACTGTCCCTTCGCTCCCCCTTTAGCTAACTTCTTCGGTCATCACTATGCTCCTCCTGCAGACTAGAGGAACTTGTGGGGCGGAAGGTTGCAGAGTTCATTGTGGAAAAGAAAATGTACGCCTTCAAGGAAATATAGCACGAATTACATATATATGTTGTAAACAATCAAAAATCTACTTGTAATCCTCCGCGTAGAGGAAAACCGCGACAATGTATCTCGTTCCCCTCTCTATCCCCTCCCCCCTGTGCTCGAGCTCCCCCTTGAACGCCGTGACCCCCCCAATGTCAGTCACGCACGCCTCCCCTGTCTCCATGAACCAAGTGCCCCCGCCAGAGTAAGAGGAGCTAGGGTTCATGGAAATCGTTAAGGAAATCAAGGACTGGTCGTTGTGGAGGGGCAGACGACGCTGTCCGGAATCGAAGCAGTACTGCAAGAGTTGGCGGGGTGAGGGCGAGAAGGCGAGAAGGATTCTATTATATACAACTTCTTCGCTCCTCTCTTCGCTCCTCTCTTCGCTCCTCTCTTCGCTCCCCACACACTCCTCACCCATCCTCACCTTTACGAAGAATGCATCGAACACTCGCAGACGCCTACCCCCTATCAAGTCCCTGAAAGAAGAATAAAGCGCGGGGAAAATCACCCCCTCCAGAGCACCATTCAACCAATCAAGGATACCCTTGACCTTGTATACCTGAATGTCGGTCGTGGGGACTTTGTAATGGCGCTCGGTTGTCCAACCCCCCGACTGAGACACGTAATCCTCGGCTGCAGTAACTGCAGCAGTGCAACTCGGGGGGGAAACTAGGTTCTCAAACATGAAAATACCGTCGCTGGGGGAGACAACGCTGGGAGAGGCTGAAGGGGGGGGGGGGCGAACCGTGCCGTCCCTGAAGTAAGCGTCGCATTCTCTCAAGGCTTCAACTGCGTCCTTTCCGCCCCCGGAAATCTTGACGGCCTCACGGATCAACCTTTCCCTCTCAACGAACCCAGTGGAACCGTCCTCGTCGAGCCAGCCGGTGATGCGGGCCCTCTCCAGTAATATTCTAACGTTTCCCCCGTCAGCTTTGAGAATCTCGTCGCAAATGCACACAGCGTCCTCGTACATCTGAGGAGCGAAGAGAGGACCGAAGGGGGATACATACATGAGCGACACTTATGCATGAAGTTGCCGCTTCTCTCCAACGCGCAACACTACACTACATTTCTCCTCTCCAGCCTCACCTCCCCGCCCTTCAAGTGCTTAAGAATATCGTAGAGGTCGGTCAAGAGGAGTTTTTCGCCTCTCTCACGCCTGCAAAGAGCGCAGTCACACGTGCCAGACAAACCCAAACGAACTAGGCCTTCCTCCCTATCTTCGTGTTCCCTTAGCCAACTTACGAGCCCACTCTTGGGAGTCTGTATCGCGGTGTTGTTGGAAACCTTATGGCGCTCCTGCGTGCAAGAGTGCTTGACCCTCGAGTTGTAGGTGTGGGGGTAGAGGGCGAGGGAAAGAGAGGGAGGGTAGAAGTAACCAGGGTTATCAGTTATGAGGGCACGAGCTCTTGAGAGGTGGAGGGGGGAGGGTTTGGTGGTTGGGTTGGTGGGGTCGATGGAGTCGTTCGAGTCGTTCGAGTCGTTCTCGTCATCATCGTCGTTCGCATCGTTCTCCTTGCCCTCCTCATATTTGTCCATATCCTCCCCACCCTCCTCATCCTCTTCCCGCAACTCAGTCGCAACCCTCATTACCATATCCTCTCCCGCCTCCCCCTTGAGCGATGGTGTCTCAATGAATACTCCGTACTTCGTCAGATATTGCAGGAGAGATCGCCATTCAAGCTTCGTGACGATGAGATCTGTCCCGAACAGTTTCAACAGTAACGAAAAAGCAAGATCACAGTGCTCAAAGTCCTCCCCATCGATGTCACAAACCCCGACGAAAGACCTCAATCTATCCCCACCCCCTAGGGCAAGACCCGCAGCCAACTCCAAGATCGCATACTCCTCAATCCCAACAACAGCAACTAGTTCCTTGAAGTGCAGGAGAGGATGCTCTACGTTGCAATCCGAGATAGGTGCGGTACAAAACCGATTATGCAGACCAATATCAGCGTCATACGACATGCACCCTTCCGAACAGTAGGCACGCCCGCAGAGACATTCAACAGCAGTGGTTGGGGAGGCATCGCAGCATGAAACTGAGCAGGATGCGCATATTTTAAATGGATTCAAGAGAAGTGGAGTACGACAAACTGGATCATAGTGGGAAGGAAGAGAGTCTCCGAGAAGTGCCGCCATATTCTATCAAAAAACCTCGAACAAACCTCGACAGAAGAATGGAAGAGGCAAATCGGGACCAAGACGAAGTCCAGAGTCAACTTGGAAACAAACCAAACTATTAACGTCTAATTTCAGACGGTATGCGAGCAAATTCACGCAACAAACCGTATCAATTGTCAAAAATTGTTTAATTTTTTTTTGACAACTGAATTTTTTTCAAGTTCAATGTTATGAATAAATGTTCAATCAAATTTAAATTCTACATGAGATTGATAGGATTCCTAGGTATAATTGTGATTATTGGCATTACTTTAGCTATTTAAGTATTGATCGTATGCAGAGAGCGATTAATCCTTTTAAAATTACTCCCTTTAAAATATCAATGTAAATAAATAAAACAATAAATGTTTGATAAATATTTTTTTCTTGAATTACTATTCAGTTTTATATCCTTCAATTATATAATTTATTATACAAATTGAAATCATATAGCAGTTAATGGATGCATCTTAATGTAAATGGACACATGCAAAAAAAATATTTTTCTGATTTTTGATTACTGATTTATTGAGCTCGTTTGGGCTTTTACGAACGAGCCCTTTCGTAGCCCTGGTCAAGATACCTGTGGTATATCACTGGAATAGTTTTAATCCCAAGAACGACGTCCTCAGGGTAAAGGATACTTGAATTCCTTCTTGTGCAAGATCCCGCTCTCCCTGATTCCCATGCCTCACAGCATACCCACCCTCTGTGACCTTTCTTACGAGGCCGTACTTGTTGGTCTTGGCTCTGGTTATCCATGTTTGGAGACAGCTGATATTGATGAGCAGTTTTTCAATGAGATGCTGCACACTGCATCCAAGCGGCGATTGCTCACTGACAAGTTCCTCAACGCGTTGTGCGCGTCAGGGACCCCCCCCCCGTCGTTGTTCCTAGAACGGCGAGAGGTGGATGTCCGTCATGTTCTGAAGCCTCCTCGTAACCCTCATTATCAGCACTCATCATCCCACCCTAATTCAACCTTTTCTTCCTCCTCGGAGATGCTCTACACATGCATATCGTCGCTCACTTTGTCGAATTTTGGTTCTTCCACATACAACGATGATGATATCTCCTCTGTCCTTTCTAATATATCTCGATTGTCTTCGAGTCTCCAAGAGATCTCTCTTAACAAGGTAAGTTGATCTGATTCCCAACCCCTTGGCCAAAATCAACCCGCCCCCCGCTGACTCTATCCTGCAACCCCCCCCCTAACCTCCTCCACCCTCCCAGCTCCCCCAAACCCTCTCTTCTGGGTCGCTCAAGAATTTGTTCCAACATTGTCCTCTGACTACATTCCAGTGCACCAACCTTTCCGTCACAGACGGTTCCTTCCTCGAGGCCCTCATCACTACCCCCCTTCATACCCTGCATATGTCCAAGATTTCAAACGTGAACGACACGGACTTTCACTGTCTAATAACGAACCCCCCTGCCACCCTCTCTTCCCTCAATCTCTCTTCTACCAATGTTGCCAACCTTACCTTCACCGCGCTGGCCACCCGCCCCCTCCCCCTCCTGTCATCCCTCTCACTGTCTTCCTCCTCCCTCTCTCTCCCTCCCTTGACGCGAATTCTTGAGAACCTCTCCTCCTCTCTGAAAACCCTTGACATTCGGTCAACTCCCCTCATCGACCGTGGTTCCTCTCTCTTCCGGCTCCTCACCGACGCCTCCATTCTTCCCTGCTTGACTTCCCTATCTTTGACGCTCTACTTCTTTTCGGAGGAGCTGTTACCTCCAGATTCCGAGGTGACCGAGGACGACGAGGATTACGAGGTTTTTCAGGATTCCGCCGACGCTCAGGTGAGAAACAGCGTAAAAGTAAAAGGCATTCGCGAACTCATTCTAACCACGCTCACACATCGCTCACAGGATGACTCCGAGGAGCCCCATGCAACTCCCCAGTTCGAGCTCCCTGATGATCTCTGGATGTGCCCCCACTGTACGCTCATTAACGATATCTTCAATGAGCGATGCGAGGTGAGAATGGACAAACAGTGAAACATGAGAAGCCTAATCACTAATACATCTTCGGTGGTTGCTTCCCTCCTCCTCCTCTCCTCCCCAACTCCTCGCAGGCCTGCAACGGCAAGCGACGCGACCCCAATGCCACCGCTTCTACCACGGGCATTCCCTCCCCCTCCACCCCAACTCGCCCTCAATTCGCCCTCCTTCCAATCTCGCAAGACCTCACCACCCTCAACATAGACCTAATCATAGACGACGAGAAAAGCCGCCTCATTGACGCGCAGTATTTTGTGAACCGAAATCCTGACGCCGCTCCCCCTCCCCTCTCCTCCCCTGTCGCCCAAAACAGTCCTTCCCCTTCTGCCTCCCATCTTCGCCCGACTCCGATATCATCCAAGGCTGCAACTTCCTTCTTCACTGCCCTGTCAGCCTGTCTTCCCTCCACTCTCCTCGAGTTCTCCTTCACCGTCGGCAACAGCAACGAATCCCCACCAACGGACGACCTCCAAGCCCCAAGCAATCTTCTCCCATACACACCCAGCTTCTCCCTAACCACCACGTCCGCCACCAACTTGGCAAAAGGTGAGTTGGACAGACAAGAAGAAGTGAAATACACGGACAGTTCTAAGCACTAACACGGCACTCGGTCATCGCTTCGTTCTTCACCCGCTCACCCGTCGCAGCTTCCCCTGGCATTACCACCCTACGTCTCAATAGCCTTCGGCTCCCCTCCCCCTCCCCCTTCTCGACTCTCATCTCCTCCCTACCCAGCCTCTCAAACCTCACTGTTACTTCTCACAACAAAATAGGGAAAACAACCTCAACCTCTGACCTTCTCACCGCCCTGTCCTCCTCGACCAATTCCATAGCCGACCTGCAACTGATTGTTCGCAACCCCCCCATGCCCGCCCCTAATGCTCTGATAACTACCGAATACCTCAACAACCCGAAAAACCACCAGGTGAGGCGCCAAAAGAGTTGGAGTACAGCACAGTTACTGCAGCTAATCTCATTCGGCCGTCGCTTCGCTCCATTCGCTCTCCAGTCCCACGCGGAAGTAATGCTTTCATCCCCGACTCTCGTCAGGCTTTGGATCGACGGTTCGTTTCACACTGAGCGCTTGACGATGGAAACACCATCCCTCGAACGCCTACACATCTCCAATTGCCACACGCTTCTTTACTTCTCCTTTAATAACCCCAGCATCTGCACAAATTTGCGCGATATGCGCATATCAAATAACACCTCTCTCCTCCCCCAAACCATATCCTCCCTGCACACTCCCAACCTGAAGCGTTTGGAGATTGACAAAATTGCAGGTCTGAACGACTTTCAGCTGGGCGAGCTTACTTCTAAGGCCATCAACACCCTCCTTACTCTGCGATTGAAATCTTGCCGGACTCTCAGTGACTGCAGATGTTGGTTGAGGTGAGAGAATGGGCAGAACCAAAAGCAGAACAGTGACAAAGGACTTCGTAACAGATACTTAACGCTCACCACCCCCCCCCCCCATCTGCGACATGCCCCACTCGTCACACTCCCCGCAGCAATGCCGGTTTCCGCCCCCTCTGCGTTTTGGACCTTGAGAAGCCCAGCGCGTCGTTCGATCTTCTGACACTTTGTTACCTCCTAGAGTCTGCCTCCAACCTCAGAGAACTGAGGATCACTCATGCGTCGGGCCTTGGCGAAGTCATTTGCGCGACTGCTGCGCCCACCCTCTCTGACACGAACATTTTGGGGATGAGCACTGTATCGCTGACGCCCAACTCCAATTTACTCTCGACCCCCTCCACGAACGGCACTTCGGCGTTTTCACCTGAATCCGCACTGCATTCGAACTCGGCCCTTGGCGCAGGGGCAATGGACGAAGAAGTTGGGGAGCACTTGGGCTTACGCGGGATTCAGCGGATCCTCCATGATTTCGTGAACAATGGATCCGCTGGACAGGATTACGGTTTTCCGCCCACACTGTCTGCTTACCAGCGGAAAATTGTGCACCAGGTTGCCGAGCGGCTTGACCTTGAGCACGAGAGCATCAAGCTGAAGAGTAGCGGAAGCAAGATCGTCAAGGTGAAGAAGAAGAGAAGGGTCCCCATTGTGGGTGGCCTTGACCAGTCTCAAAATGCCGACGCTAGTAATACTTCCGACAATGCGGCCTCCGCCCCGCCTTTAGGTTCGCTGTCGAGTGCACTGGAGCAGCACGTGCAACAGGAGCGTGAGCAGCAGCAATCCCAACAGGATCACTACCGCGAACAGTACATGAACGAGTACGCTAGCGCTGCAAATATGGGGAGCATGTGGGCGAACAATTCGCCCCCCGCTCTCAGCAATTTGGCAGAGAGGGAAAGGCGGGATAGGTGAGAATGATATTTGGAAGCACGGCAGCATAGCGACGACCACTAACGACTGCGCCCACGCTTCGGTCATTGCAGTACGGTCAATTTTAACATTGATGACATTGAGGAATTTTCAGACGATGGCGGGGGGAAACAAGGGCCCGACGAGGACGAAGACGAGGATCTCTTCCAGCTAGAGGAGGAGACTGTCCTTCCTCCTGCAGCTCCTGCCGCCCCAGCCTCCCCCGAAGCTACTCCGCCTCTTTCTCGAAGCTCCCGTAGAGCGTCGAGGAAGGCGGAGAAGGAGCAAAGGAGGAAGATGAGGGTGGGAAGCAACGTGGATGGTGACGAAGACGACGGCTCGTTCGACAAGATTCTACAATGTGAGGTCCCCCCTCACGTGAACCACAAGTTTATCAAACGTATGACAGCGGTGGCTCACCAGCTTCCGCGTGACGGCAAGGGGCGCCCAATCTGTCTACTGCACATCCGCGGAATGTGCTCCAATAGATCTTGCAAATATGCTCACTTTGAGATGAAGAAGGAAAGGGACATGAAGAAGTTTGGGGCGCTGATAGATTTTGTTACCAGCAGTTGCATAGGTGGCAGAGGTGCGGGGGGGAAGGACAACGGCGACCGGACATCGCCAGTTTTGATGTCTCCGTCTACTCCGCACTCGTATGGATCTGCCGAGGGGGAGAGCTACATGGAAAGGTACCTAGGAGGTTCGAGTTCTGGAAAGAAGAAGAGTAAGAGGGACAAACAGAGGGAGCACTGGGAAAAAGATAACGTCGATAGAAGTGGGACGTCACCTAAGTCGGAGGGGGGCACGTCTCCTGGGAGCCTCGGGATTTCACCCAAGATTTTGGAATGGGGAGGAGGAGGGGGAATCGGAGGGAAGGGTGTGGAGGTGAGAATGGGTCGAGTCGAGGAGCGGAGGATCACAGCGACGACCTTTTGTATGCCCTACCCCACAACTTGTGCACTTCTAACCACCCGTTCGTCGCAGATGCCCCCTCCTCTGTCGTGCGGCAACCTGCTTAGCTTGAGCTTGAATGACTGTGAGAACATTAGAATCATGTGCTTCTCGGCTCCTTCGCTGGCCAGATTTGTTGCAAAACGGTGCCCTAAGCTGACAACACTCGATCTCTTCGCGCCGGTACTGAACACCTTGGATATGTCCGGAAATGAGATGCTCGGAACGATCCCTCTCCATGAGAAGAGTTTGAGAGGCCTCAGGGTGGCGAAGCTCACGGGTTGCAAGCTGCTGAACGAGACCTTCATCCACAAAATGGTGAACCACTGCAAAGCACTGAGGCAATTGCACATTTACGGCAGCGGGGCGGCCGCGGCGGCGGCCAATGCAAGGGGGAGGACAAAGGTGAAGACAAAAAAGGGCCTCGAGAAGATGAGAAAGGAGAACAGCAAGCTGACGATCGTAACAACCAAAGACCAAATGAAGAGGAGCAACAAGAAGGACGCGGAAATGCTTCCAGAAGAATCGACGAGGTTCGAGCTAACGAGTCCATAATAAATATACGCTATTGTTCGCTCACTGAAGCAGCTCCATAATATCTGTTATGGCTTCAAGGGCCCTGCGCAGTTCGTCCTTTGTATTGTTCATGTTGTCCGAACCCCCTGACAGTGTTTGATCCTCCCTATTTAAAGACGTGTCCATTTTATTCGCATTCAGTGAGGAAAAGTCCATCGATGCCGTGTAACTTGCAGAATTTGCAGCCGATAGAGCATTATTATAAGTGTCAACTAGATCAAAGTAGCGCTCAATATCCCCATCCTGAAGAGAGGAGAAGGGAGAGTGAGATAAGAACGCCAACAGAAACAAGACATATCGACATTTCAACGCACCTTGTCCATAACGACCACTTTTGCGCTCGCGAATTGTCCGTCGAGGCGCTTGAGGCGCGTAATGAACTGCCTGACCTTCCCATTGCTTTCCTTACAAGAGAGGACCGCAGCATCCTTGTCGAAAAGCGCAAAAGTCTTGGCTTTCTCAAGAAGCTGCTCCTTATTTTGCGTCTCCAACAGATCCCTAGAAACATCCGCTGTACTACAGTCAATAACAGTCTTCTCCCAGTTTGCCAGAAGGAAAGCAAGGGTTGTCCTCGCCGATATCAGCGTTTCCACAGCTTCTTCGGGAGAAGGATTAACTGCTGCGAATACTGAACGTGGTAGAAACGGCACAGCAAATGTTGCTGCGGCAAGAGGCGCGGAGAAACCTGTAGCCACAGCATGACTGAAGCCTCTACGACTCACTGTTATGGAATATGGCTCAGAGTGACCAAAGAATGCCAAAAATAAGATTACAGCATAAACAATGGAGAGCAACATCGAAAAATACTGCTCAGTAAATCAGATAAGCGTATTTGACCCCTAATTGAATTCTTTTCAATGTGTCAAAATATGGGTGGGTCTTTTCTTTTTCTAATCGCACTAATTGTTACTGCAGAGGGTTTTAGTGAGGGTTTCAATAAGCCGAAGACCTACAAAATGTTCATGAAAAATCTCATAAAGCTCAATTCACCACAAAGCACCCCCCAACACAATCGACAAAAACATCTCTTCGACCTTAAGGCTGAGTTGGCACAGCTCCCGCGGGCACAAGAGCCCGCGACTTTCCGTACATGTTCTCTCATACTAGCGAAATATTTTTCTCGCGTTGCTGACGATGATTCGGCTATAGATATTTTACACAGCCTTGAGGCTGACGAGGAGGTGGCCTGCGAGCTGGGTTTTGCTCACGTGAGGAAGGGCGAGTGGCACGCCGCGATAAATGCCTTTCAGTCTGTTCAACCTCCAACCTACCTCACCACCTACCACACTGTCCTCACATCAATGAAGGGTTCCCTTGATCCCTGTGAGTATGTCGAACCCCTTGTAAAGCCAACCGCAACAAGAAAGATACTGCCTACAATGAATTTAGAATGCCCTAATATAGAATCGCTGCTCGCCCTCCACACGAGGTGTGAGGCTAAAATGCGGGAGGCTTCGGTTCCTGGGTCAATTCTCTTCCCCTCCCTTCTCCTCGGAAGAAGGGAGGTTAATTGGTTCGACGAGAACGTGCTTTTGCGCCTCGCCTCTATTAATCAGCTTCCCGTGGATGGTCGGCAGCACCTTGCGGTCCGCGAAAAGTTGGACGACAAGGTTGGGTTGCATAATTTGATGGGGGGTTCCAACTTTGTTCCGAGGGGCTTCGTTATCGGTGGGGAGGGCTCAAGCAGTGGGACATTGTGTGACACAGATGAGCGCCGAGACTGGGTGGTGAAAGACCCGAAAGGTTGGGGGGGATTTGGGCTGACTTTCTTTGAGAACATGAATATTGACGAAGTAGTATCAAGTGGACGACAGGACAACGGACGACCCCGTTCCTCCTCAAGAACCCCCCTCGTAGCACAAGAGATTGTGCGTTCCGCGCTGGTCGATGGTCGGTGTTTCTCTATCAGGTTGTTCGTGATTCTCAGGGATGGCGGGGTTTTCTATACAAGGAACTGCCTAATGAAGTTGAGCAGGGAAGGAGAGAAGATCAGCAACAGCGCGTGGAACGCGATTGAAGGGGAGGAGGGGCAGAAGGAGGGCTGGAGTATACTGAGGGGGAGGGTGGACGAGCTTGAAGGGCTGCTGAGGGATGTTTTCGGGAGGTTGAAAGATGAAGGTGATTTGGAGGCTTTGACGCAGTGCATAGTGCCTAAGGTGCTTGGTTTTGATTTGATGCTTTCAGAAGAGGGGGAGCTAAAACTTATTGAGTGTAACGGCACACCGGGGTTGATTGCCCGCAGCACAGACGGAGTGGAGTTCCAGGTCAAGAAAACGGTACTTGAGGAGGCCTGGGGAAGAGAAGATGGGGGGCTGGTGAAGCTTGGAGTGGCATAGGGGGAAAATAAATTTGTTGTTGTGTTTTGGATACCATGCGTGTCACTGTCGTCTTTGACTAACAGTACTTTATTTCCCCCCTCACCACCCGAGCTCCTTCTTGATGTAGGCCATCCTAGCAGCGTTCACTCCAAAATCACTGTCCCCCACTCTCGAGCTGGAAAAGAAATCGACCCCGTCGTCACGGACCAGAATCTCCAAATCGTCGACGAAAGGCTTTCCTCCGTTGAAGAACTTGGCAAACTGCGGGTAATGTGAGGTGAGTGTGGTTTCGACGTTGATTCATGGCCTCGCTTTGTGACTTCACTTTGTATTCACTTTGTAGTCTTGCTTCAAAGCTTCAGCCACCGCCACTTCGTGCCCCCCCCACTCACCTTGCCGATCCCCGAATAGAATTCCATTTTGCAGTATCCAGACGAACTCAGGTCGTTTGTCACAAATTTGTTTCCCCCCTGATCCGACTTTTCGAGGCCGCTCTGTGGGTAGGACGCAAGGACCTTCTCAACGGCCGCGGCCATGTCGGACTTCTTCATGGCATTGGGAGGCTTCAACTTCCCCTGCTCACAGTTTTTGGCTCCATTTTTGCACACACCCACGGCCTCCGGAGAGGCAAAGGCGGACCCCGGAACGAGGACAACGGCCGCAGTTGAAGCCCTTTTGAGGAAATCTCGCCTAGACGGAGCTATAGTGTAGCCTGCTCGCCTAGACGGAGCTATAGTGTAGCCTGAGGCAGCACAAAAAACCTGAAGTGGCGACATGAGTAGGTGTTGATTCATTAGTGAGGTTGCAAAAACTATGTTGAAACTGAGGGCATGAACACTACATTGAAAAACGCACCATTAAGAATATAGCTAATGTAAAGGCGACCATAATGTATTTTTAATGATTTTTAATTCTACTAGAATTTGGCTAGAATTTGGCTTCCAAAGTTTTGGGAATAAGTACGTGCTAAGCACCCTCGATAGCGTCTCCCCTCACAACACTCAATGTAACCCCCTCTTCACTTATTTTTCACCTTCCCAAAATCCCCATATTGAATTTGCTCACTTAGGTCGTCGACATACTAAACGACATCACACAGTTTTTCTCACCCCCTTTTCACACGATTGTTCACAGAAAAATGCGCCTGTCACTTGCCTTCTCTCTAATGACCCTTGCATCGGCATGGGTCAACCCTTCCATTCACATGGGGCGGATTCCCCTTGCTCGCCGAGGAGCACCTCTGCAGGTGTTGGCTGAGGCTCCTAATGAGGTAGAAATCAAGCCTGATGCCGAGAATTCCTCAGTAGAGCTGACAATCAACGTCACGGGGGAGCAGACGAAGGATGCATACGCCCGCGTTGTCGCTGATGCTTCAAAGAACATGGACATTCCAGGATTCCGCAAGGTGAGAATAAATGGGCAAGAAGTGGAGTGCGAAAATTCTAATTGCTAACACTTGTCACAGGGCTCCAAGATCCCTGCCAACGTCATCGAGTCTGTTCTCGAGGGCGGCAACGGCCAGGCTGCCGGGGGCAAGAACCTGCTCAGGAAGCAGGCTCTCAAGCAGCTTGTCGGACTCGTCGAGACCGTGCTCAGCGACCACCCCACCATTGACCCCATCGGGCAGCCTGAGATCGTACAGAACGAGGAAATCCTTGTCCAGATGTTCACCCCCGGGGAGCCCATGCAGCTCATTGTCAAGACTGATGTCTGGCCCACCATCTCTTGGAGAGACGCCAAGCCCGACGCCAAGGTTTACGAGGGTCTTGAGGTGAGGAGAGCCGACTACGATTGCGCACAATTGCGTTGGACGGAGCAGCTCACGAGGCCGCACGTTGGGCAATGAATTCTCACCCATTTCGCTTCGCTCATATCTTTAGGCCTCCTACTCCCGCAAGCCTTTCAACCAGGCCAAGATGGACCAGGCTCTCAAGGACCTGAAGGACAGGCAGGCTAAGCTCGCCCCTAAGGGCGACGCGAATGCCGCGCTCGAGATGGGAGACGCCTGCGTCGTCAATATGGTTGGGTACATGGCGGACGAGAGCGGGGGCAAGGGGGAGCCCCTTCCCAACGCAGGTGAGGAAGAGCAAGGAGGAGCAAGAAGGAGCAAGGAGGAGCGCAGTGACGACTTTATGCACAATGTAAATATCATCTTAAACTTATGCCATTCATTCGTCACCTCGCTCCTCCTCGCAGCCTCGGGCGACCAGGTAGACGTTGTCATGGAGACCGGAAAGTACATGGAGGGTTTGGTAGAGGGCATCGTCGGGGCCAAGATCGACGACGTCAGGGAGGTCAAGGTAGTTTTCCCTCCCTTCCTAAAGGACAAAACTCTTGCCGGCAAGACGGCCATCTTCGACGTGACTGTGCTGTCGGTCGACACCAGGACCCTCCCGGAGCTAGACGACGAGTTTGCGAACGCCATCCGGCCAGGGTTGACCAAGGAAGGCCTCATGGAAGAGGTTAAGAATGCCGTTGACGCCGAGGACGCCAAGGAGTTCACAGCCGTCAGGAACAAGGCCCTCGAGGCCGCCCTCGCCGATAAGGTGTCCATGGTGATCCCAGACACGCTCATAACAATGCAGTGCCGCGAGAAGTACGCGCTGATGCTGACGGACATGAGGGACAACGGGACACCGGACGCGGAGATCAAGAAGCTTGTGACACCGGAGAACTTCGAGAAGTACAAAGAAATCGCGAGGCCGAACATCGAGAGGGACCTGAAGGCGTCTATGGCTGTCGAGGAGGTGGCCAAGTTCGAAAATATCAGAGTCGCGCCGGAGGAAATCGAGGAGCAGATGGCGAACATTAAGAAGGAAGTCGCCCAATCTGGCGATGAGGTGAGTTCTGCCGTGTGCGTGTGGGGGGGTTGATGGACGAGTTACTTTTGATTGTATCGCTGTGAAGAGCCCCAAAATATACAAAATACACCGAGGGTCCGGGAAAGGGAGGGGGGGGGGGAGGAATGGGGAGAGGGGCGTTAACACACACGGCCGTGTGGCCTAATGGACAAGGCGCCAGTTTCCGACGCTGGAGATTGAGGGTTCAAGTCCCTCCTCGGTCGTGACCATTGTGACCTGATGACATATGTTGTTGGTCCTCATATTTGCGCGTTTAATCGCCCCCGGCAACCCCACACTCCACCCCCACCTATCCCCCCGATGTATATAATGATATGTTTTGCATTTCTGAGCGATACGAAGCCACAAAAGTCCCCCCGAAATCGTACTCGCTTCACGCCCTTCCCTTCCTTACCCCTCCCCCCCTCCCCACTCAGTTCGACGAGCAGCAAATGAGGGGCAAGGTTGAGGCCACCCTCCTCCGCAACCAGGTGATGGACTACATCGCCTCCAAGGCGATCCTGGATGTCAAGTACGAGGAGGAGGCGGAGTTCGACGAGGACCTGATGAACGACATCATGGAGAAACAGGCGGAGGCGGAGAGGGAGAGGGTGGCTAAGGTTGCGCAGGCAGCAGCGGACGAGGAGGCGAAACTTTAGGGGAGGTTGGGCAAGATGGGGGGGGGGGGGGGGGAACAAATGAAAATGTTACCGACGTATTGCAATGAAGAACAATGCAAACAGTTATTCGTTGTGCGATGCGTGTTTTGTGTGTGGGGTGTTGGTGGTGGTTGGGCTCATCATTCCCCCCCCCTCCCCTCCCGCGCGCTGCTTCCTCCCTTCACTGCTTGTTCTCGAGCGCACTCAGCCTCTGCTCCAGCTCCGCCTCCTTCGCCTTGCTCTCTGCCAGGTCCTTCTCCGCCTTCTCGAGCTTCTGCTGCTCATTCTCAATTTCAATCTGCTGCTTATAGTCCCTGATCTCTCCCCGCCCCCCGTAGCCCCCGTTCATCGCCGCTCCCAGCCCGTACCCTATCCCGAAGTTCCCGATCCCCCCCCCCCCGTAGCCGTAGGGTGAGCCCATAGGCATGATGACGGTGGTGCCGCCCCTGTAGCCACCCCCGTAGCCTCCCCCACCCCTGTAAGCGCCACCGGAAGGACGGGCGGAACGGGAGGGGGCGCGGTAGCTGGAGCGACCCCCGGAGCGACCGCCGCTGCGGGCTGAGAAGGAGAGAGGGTTGAAAATAGGGGGTTGGCTACTATTCAAGGTGGGCAAGACTGGCCGACACACAACCTTCTTTGATATTTCAGAAGTAAATAGGAAGGACTGCGTATTGATATGTGGAAGGTTGTCCTAAGGATAATCAACACACGCTTATTCCTTCATTCTCACCTGATAGGACCTGAGATGATGAGCTTATTGAGGTGTCAGCACTTGAGGCATCAGGTGCTCCGATGAGAGCAGTGCAAATTGCAGCTCCAGCCATGCATGTGGCAATCTCTCTCTTGATACAATTCAAGTTAGGCAAATTGTAGGCCTGGGAGCCTGCGAGGATTGCGATTAGCGTGAGAATGAACAACTTCATATTTCTCCAACTAAATTTTGTCAACTTTGTCCCCCCCTGGCTTCCTCCGTGCGCCCGTAACGACGTCAAAAGACGTATTTCTTTTTACCGTTCGCTCTAAGATTGTATAGGGAACACCGGTTTGCGCTGTACCTCAATATAAAAATCGTTAAGTTGTTGATTAATGGGTTAGTTTTCCTGGTACAGCCTCCGTGTCTTTTCTACCTACAGCTCTATTCCTGTAAATTGGAATAAATTAAAGTTTTGCTTTTGTAAGTTGATACTTAGTATTGGAGTTTAGTATGTATATAAAAGATGTGCTGGAGTATTTTTAAGCCTCGACGAGTTAATTTGGTGGTTTGATGGATGCTTCATCGTTGGCTATGCTTGGCTTTTGGGGTGTTAGGTGCTTTAGGAGTTCAAACGGCCAACTAACGCCATATAGCGTGCTTCACGCTCGCCATCTGAACCATGCAGTATGGTGTTCCTCGGCCGTTTTTATCGAGTTATTTTCTTCTAGCCTTTTCCAGAGTCTACGACAGGCGAGTTGTATCTGTCAATTTTTGTTGAATTACGCTACTTAGGATTACAAAAATGTGGTATATTGACTAATACGATATAACTGAGTACGTATATATAATTTATATCTAAATATATTGTCAAAATGATTATACTTTTTGACAACGAAAGTGACCCTCCCCAAGCGTTTTGAGAGGGCGACCATATGATTCAGTTATTATGGAACCTTGTTGTCCTCTTTGGTGATTTTTAACGGTGCGACTTGATGTGCTTCGTACATGTCGACATCCGCTCGTCTTTCTTGAATTATTCCAGCCAGATCCAAATAGGTGGCACCAACCATGTTCCCGCGGTCCACCCAAAGAGCCCTTGTTTTGTGCCTTCTTCTTGAGATCCCCTTATGGTTGAAGAGGGGGGGGACGAAGGTGGTCGTGCTTTTGATCTAGGAGAGGGGGGGGGTGGTCGGTTCTCGTGGGGAAGTGTGAGGATGAGGGGAGAGGAGAAAAAGGCTGGAGCTCCCCACAGAGGACCAGGGACCAGGTTGATTGAACTTTGCTCTGCCAAAATTAAGCAGTTTGACACAAGAAAAAGGTAAAGCGGAGAGTGATTTACACTCATAATACTCTGAAGGCCCCCCCTGCGTCCTCTTTACGTTTTGAATCCCAAAAATTGCGAAGGAAACAAGATAACCATCATAAGGTGTTTCCCATCGGGACTCATGCTTTCATTGTTTTCGCTCATATACGTGATAATACTACTTCAGGCCCGTTGTCTTTAT